>PVJN01026515.1:0-28963 GCA_004026805.1 Lasiurus borealis | reverse complement strand
CCTCTGCACCCCCCACCTCTTCTTCCCCCCACCCCTCCATCCCCCCACCTGACCTAGAGTCCACGGGCCTAAGAGAGAGGACTGGGAGGAAGTAGCCAGTCCCTTTGGGTGTGACAGACGGGTAATGGCAGGCTTTGTCCCCCCTCAGCCGGGGTGCAGGGAGAGGCTGGGGTGCGGGTGGTGGAAGTCAGGGTCCCGTCGCGGGTGGGCACTGGGCTCTGGAGGTGACTGATCCAGTCTCCCAGGTTCTGAGCTGGGCGCCTGGCACAGGTCCGGGCACAGCCAGACTGCGTGGGGAAGGGAGGGCTATGCCACCAGCTGGATGCAGACCCCACCCCGCCCAGGCCTGGGCCCACGTCCTGGCTACTCGGGGCCTCCGCTGGTGTGTGCCCGCTGCCCTGGGGCCCGTGTGCTCCTGGGCTGGCCCTTCCCCAGCCTGCAGCCTGAGCAGCTCCTGGGTGGGGGAGGTTCCCCTCCCAGTAACCCCCCCACACCCACAGCTGGCGCTGTGCCCACCCCCATGCCCTGGGAGTGAGTCCTCTTTCGTGGGGTCAGCTCCTACTGCAGAAGACCCCAGACTCAAAACTGCCCTCCCCCTGCCCAGACCCGGCCATGCCAGCCTCTTCAGCTGGCCCCCGGGAAGGATGGGGCGCAGGGAGGTGCAGGGGGATCCTCGGAACACAGCAGGCACCGGTGGCGAGGGAGCAGTCTCCTGCTCTGTCAGTTACCAGGCCTGCGACCATGGGCATGGACATGGAGGAGCCCTCTGGAGATCCTACTCCCTCATCGGTGACGTGTGTTTAACAAAAACGCCAGCTTCAGGGAGGATAAGTGGAAGGGCTGGAGGGGCAGGAGGACGCGGAAGAGGCCTGATCACTGGCCAGCCAGGGCATGGGAGCCCCCGCTCTAAGCTGGAGCCTGGTTTCCGGGGAGACGTAAGAGACTCCATTCGTCTAGGGCAGAAGTTCTCAACCTGTGGGTCGCCACCCCTTTGGGGGTGGAGCGACCCTTTCACAGGGGTCACCTAAGACCACCGGAAAATGCAGATATTTACATCACGATGCATCACAGTAGCAACATTTCATGGTTGGGGGTCACCACCACATGAGGAGCTGTATGCAAGGGTCGCGGCCTTAGGAAGGTTGAGAACCACTGCTCTAGGGTGACTCACACACCCGGTGCTCACCTGGGTCACACCTGGGATCCTGGGCCCAAACGCAGATGATGAAGCCGGAAGGTACATAGGGTGCATCTTCCTGGAAGACCCATTGGCTCCCAATGACGACTTTCTTGCTCCTGGAAAGCCAGGCAGGTGCCCGCTCACCGGAGGGGAAACTGAGGCCCGGGAGGAAGAGGGTTCACTGAAGATGACCTGATCTTATCAACAGGAAATCCTGAAGAATCCATCAAAAACACAACAACAACAAAAACATTATCAGAACCTATAAACCAGTTCACCAAATCATAGGTAACAAAATCAGTAGGTGAAAGTCAACTTCATTTCTATACACTAGCAACGATCAATCCAAAATAAAAAAAAAATTTTTAAGTTCCACTTATAATACCATAAAAAAAATTCTTAGGCCGAGACCGGTTTGGCTCAGTGGATGGAGCGTCGGCCTGCGGACTGAAAGGTCCCAGGTTCGATTCCAGTTGGGGGCATGTACCTTGCTTGCGGGCACATCTCCACTCTGGGGCGTGCAGGAGGCGGCTGATCGATGTCTCTCTCATCGATGTTTCTGACTTTCTATCTCTCTCCCTTCCTCTCTGTAAAAAATCAATAAAAAATATTTAAAAAAAAATACTTAGTAATAAATTTAACATAAGAAATGAAAGTCTTGTACTCTGAAAAACTACAAAGATTGTGGGAAGAAATTTTAAAAGGTTGAAATAAATGGAAAGACATCCCATGTTCATGGGTTGGAAGACTAAATATGAAGATGGCAACGCTCCCCAAATTGATCTGGTGAGTCAACACAATCCCTGCCACTGAAGGCTCTGAAGCGTCTCTTTCTGTGAAGCAGGGTTGGGGACCATCTACAGCGAACCCTAGAAGGCTGCCTACTTCCTTTGGGGCAGGAAGTTAGTTGTAGAAAAAAGCCCGGATTCTGGGGCCAGAAAGGCCTGGAATGAATCCCAATGCTGTGTGACCTTGGGCAGGTTACTTAACCTCTCTGAGCCTTTCTCAAGATGGGGTTGGCACCACCTCCCTCAGACGTGGGGGTGCGAGTGAGATACAGTCATGTGCCGCGTGACAATATAACGACAGACTGGAATGGTGAACCCATAAAACTGTAATGGAGCTGAAAAATGTCCTTATTGCCTAGTGACGTCAGAGCTGTCATAACCGCAGAGCACCACGCATTACTCATGTGTTTGTTGTGGTGCTGGTGTGACCCTGCCGTGCTGCCAGTCTTATAAGGATAGCCCATCCTGCCAAAACCGGTTTGGCTCAGTGGATAGAGCGTCGGCCTGTGGACTGAAAGGTCCCAGGTTCGAGTAGGGGGCATGCAGGAGGTGGCTGTTCGATGTCTCTCTCTCATCGATGTTTCTAACTTTCTATCCCTCTCCTTTCCTCTCTGTAAAAAATCAATAAAATATATATTTTTTTAAAAAGGAGAGCCCATCCTAGGTATAGTACACGACACTTGATATGATAATAAATGACTATGGTACTGGTTTATGCATTTACTAGACTATATTTTTATCATTATTTTATTTTTTTAATATATTTTATTGATTTTTTTACAGAGAGGAAGGGAGAGAGAGAGTTAGAAACATTGATGAGAGAGAAACATCCATCAGCTGCCTCCCGCACACCCCCTACAGGGGATGTGCCCGCAACCAAGGTACGTGCCCTTGACCAGAATCGAACCTGGGACCTTTATTGTCAGAGGACTCTTTCTGCTGACGTAAAGCAGCTTTCTGGGACGCATATGCCATGTTACAGCAGCAGCAGCCTCTACGCCTCGCATTTACCCGTCTCTCGGTGGCATCATTTCTCCCGTGCTCTGTCTCACCTCTGGTTTTGTTCGGTGGTATGGTGCGCAGGCCGTGGGTGGCAGCACGCACAGCCTGGGTGTTAGAAGGCTGGACAGTCTAGGTCTGCGTGCCCTGTGATGTTCCCCAAACCACCAAACCGCCCAGCGTGCCCCCATCAGGAAGCGGCACGCGCCTGCCAGTGTTTGGGACACTCCTCCCCGGTGGGCCGCACACACGAGGCGCTCGGCCAAGGTCAGCTTCCTGCACGTG
Organism: Lasiurus borealis; assembly: GCA_004026805.1. NCBI lineage: Eukaryota > Metazoa > Chordata > Mammalia > Chiroptera > Vespertilionidae > Lasiurus > Lasiurus borealis. The sequence goes on along the minus strand of PVJN01026515.1, from coordinate 25,711 downwards.
CCTCCTCCCCTCTCCCCCTGCTCCTGGGGCGGAGGGGACACCGGCCTTGGATTGGCCCAGGATGCCGTCTCAGGGATGTGGCCCAGTGGCCTGGCTTCCTGTGTGTGGCAGAGCCAGACCCGCTGGGGCCTCCCAGAGCCCTCAGGACCCTTGGTCATTGGCTCAGGGGGAAGACCCCCCACATAAGCTCCCACTGCACTGAGCATGTGTGAACGCCTTCCAGCCTGGTAACCACCCTCGGTGGTAAGGACTACCTTCCATCACAGTGCACAGGTGAGAAAGCTGACGCACAGAGCAGTACCTTCCTCAGGGCAGCACAGACACCACGGACCCGGCTGGGGCCCCGAGTCACTGCCTGAGACAGTCCCCCCAGGTCAAGAAGGTTGAGGCCGCTGGCTTTGAACTGGCCGCAGTTACCAGGGACTGAGTAAGGAGACCCCTAGTGTCTGGCTGTGCTAGCGCTCAGAAGGTTACCAGTAAGAAGTTTGTAGCCAAAAAACGGTGTGGCTCAGTGGATAGAGCGTCGGCCTGCGGACTGAAAGGTCCCAGGTTCGATTCCGGTTAAGGGCATGTACCTTGGTTGTGGGCACATCCCCAGTAGGGGGTGTGCAGGAGGCAGCTGATGGATGTCTCTCTCTCATCGATGTTTCTAACTCTCTATCCTCTCCCTTCCTTTCTGTAAAAAATCAATAAAATATATTTTAAAAAGAAGAAGAAGAAGAAGTTTGTAGAAGGTTCTGGGGCTTCAGGGTGAAGTAGATGGGGGCTTTGGAGCATACATTTCACAGGATCCAACCCTCGCCCTCCGCACAGGCCAGACCAGCTCTGGGTTAAGGGCACCCGCAGCTCTTGGGTCCTTCCTCTCTGCGCCTTGTCAGCCTGCCTGCACCAGCTCCGTGCCATTCACCTTATTGGGGGACAGGGGGGTGCTGTGTGAGCCCCAGGGAAAAGCCTCCTTCGTTGGCCCTGGTGGAGTCCCAGCTCCTCCCTTAGCAACTCTGCGACCTCAGGCAAAATTCCTGAACCTCCCCAGCCTCCGGCGTGTGCATCCATAAACCAGGGCTGTAACCTGCTGTCCCGGTTGGTGCAAGAACCACCTCGAGCTGCAGACAGAGCTCCGGTGACACAGCGGAGGTTTTCATTAGCCTTCGAGGCGGTGGAATGCAGGGGGCGGGGAGGGTGCGGAGGGAGAGGCCCTGGACGGAGGGGCCATAAAAGCAGGCACCTGGGCTGGGCTGGGCCGGGGAAGGGAGGAAGGAGACAGCCTCCCCAGCGCCGGGAATAGCAGCAGCCAAGGCAAGGCGGCAGGAAGGTTCGAGAATAAAAACCAACGTCTGTGGCCGCCTACTGAAATGCCAGAAATGGGGCCAAACGCTTGCAGGCCACTAACCCGCTCGTCCTTCCAATCACCCGCTTTAGAGAGAGAGACACCGGGGCTGCGGGGGTTGAACGACCTGCCGCCGTGGTGCCGGGGAGGGGCAGGGAGGAACCCCCACCTGCGCACCCTTAGCCTGGAGGCCAGGCGGCTCTCCCGTAGGGTGAAGGGTGAAGGGTGAAGGGTGAAGGGTGAAGGGTGGGCCCTGGGAGGAGAGGCCAGGGGTGCAGGCTGGACCTGGAGGTGGGGCGTAGTAGACCTTGAAAAAAAGCAGGCCGCTGACCTTGCCTCGCCAGGCTGACCCCAGGGAATGCAAGAGGTGAAACCAGATAAACCTCAACCCTCGTGGGATGAAGGAGAGCAAGGCTGGTCACTGGAGTCAGGACAGAGCAGTGCCCTTCGGTGGGGCCAGCGGAGGCTGTGGCCAGGACGGGTCCCCCAGGCAGGGTGGTTTCGGGGGTCCTGGAATTATTCCCACAGTCTGTGTGCTGGGCGTGTGTCTTACACTTGCCTCTATGCCTATCCTATATAATAAAAGGCTAAAATGCAAATAGACCAAATACAGTGGTACCTCGAGATACGAGTTTAATTCGTTCCGTAACCTTGAGGCGTGGGAGTCGAGGTAAACTGGTGGGTCGTGTGTGGCCTGCCAATCCGCGTGATTACTCCTGTCTCAACTGTTGCTCGTATTTCAAAGCAAAAATTGCTCGCTTGATGGCTCGTATCTCAAAAATCTCCTATGTTAGGGCACTCGTATCTCGAGGCACCACTGTAACAGAACAACACAACTGAACAACCAGGCGCTCTGACGTGTGCTGACCACCAGGGGGCGCGCATGGACCATGGCAGGTGTCGGCCGCAGCGGGATGGTGGAGCAGGTGAGAGGGGGTGCCAGACCAAGCTGGGGTGCCCGTCGCTGCCATTGGGGAGAGCCTCTGGTGGGTTACTGAACAGTCTTTGCTCCCGGGCACACCGAGGTGCCACCCGGCGCTCCCACCTGCTGCCGGTGCCTCCGAGTCACAGCCGCCCGCCCCTCTCCCAGCGGGATGGCGTCTGGGTGCAGAGCGAACCCTGGCTCAGGCTCCCAGGGGATCCACCTCCCGGGCTGGGGCAGCCCCGAGGGTGAGAGCGGCTTCTGGGGTGCAGGGACTGCTCCAGGCCAGCGCTGGCCGGGTCCCCCAAATGCCGTCTGACAAATGCCTCTCCCAGGGTCAGCCCTCTACCCTGGTGCCAGCGAGCTCTGGTGCCAACAAGGTCTGCGTAGCCAGCATTTTCCCTCTGAGGGTGGCGTTGAGGGGACCCCCGGAAAGGAGAAAAGAAACCTGTGGCCACTTAGAAGCTGGAGGAGGCTGCGGAAGGCCTCGTAAACAAAGTTCAAAGACAAACGCCACGCCCCGAGAAAACATTTCTCCGCATTCGCCAGGGCCGTGGGTTCAGTCTCCGGTCAGGGCGCACACAGGTGCAACCAATGAATGCGCTAAGACGCCCAACAACAAGTCAATGTTTCTCTCTCCCTCCTTCTCTCTCTCTCTCTCTCTAAAATAAAGAGACTAAATTCAAAACAAAAAGGTGCTTAATCTTCCCAGTTTAAGCAGAGGTAATGCAAACGGACACCAATGGGACATTATTTTCCCTCGACCGGTTTGGAAAAATAAGATAAAAAGATGGGAGAGAGGAGAGAGAGGCGTGAGCATGCACGCCTGTGGGAAGGGACCTGGTGCTGCCTGTGGGGTTCATTTAGCAGCGGCTCCCCGAGGCTAGAGTCTGTGAGCCCAGCAATCCACCTCGGGGAAGGTCTGGCACAAAAGCCGGTGCACGGGCCCAGAGCGTGGTTCGGAAAGCTGTGCACGCAGCTGTTGGAATTCGCAGAAAGTCAGAGGCAGCCCAGAGGCCACCTGTATAAGCCACGGACCCCGTGCTCAGACTCACCCCCGCCGAGGAATGTCCACGGGATTGTGCTGGTCCGTGAAACAGCCGGTCCTGCAGGAACACGCAGAGGGTGAGCCCACGTGTGTGGGCCCCAAACGGGTCAAAGCGGAAAAAGGGTCCGGAATAGACGCAGAGACAGAGGACGGTGCGCATGCGTCAGGGAGCGACGCTGAAAGGAGGAGGTGGCTGGGCGGGGGAGGCATTCATTTCTTCTTGGATGCTCTTGTGTCCTTTTCCGAGTGTTCGGCAAATAGATACTCCTCGATATTCAAAAAACGAATAAAAAAATTAAAAACAGAACAAGCCGAGACCGGTGTGGCTCAGTGGATAGAGCGTCGGCCTGCGGACTGAAAGGTCCCAGGTTCGATTCCGGTTGGGGGCACGTACCTTGCTTGCGGGCACATCCCCAGTGTGGGGCGTGCAGGAGGCGGCTGATCGATATCTCTCTCTCATTGATGTTTCTGACTTTCTATCTCTCTCCCTTCCTCTCTGTAAAAAATCAATAAAATATATTTTAAAAATAAAATAAATAAAAATAAAACGAGATGGCCTTGAGAGAGCCGGCCCACGTGTCCACTCTACAGCTCTAGGTAGTGTTGGTGGCGCCTGGGGGAGAGGCAGGAGGCCGAGGGAGGGTGGGTGGTCGGCAGGAACAAGGCAGGGCCTCAGGCTTCCGTCCATGGGAGCCCCTTCTTTCCCTCTGCCGGACAGCAGCCCCCCTCAGAGCCCCACGGGCTTGCTCAGATTGGGGTCCTGAAACATCCCATCGCCCCTGCGCACGCACACGCGAGCGCACACACACACACACACACACACACACACACACACACCGCATCTTTCTGAACTGCAGAGACCACTGGCCCCTTAGCCCCTCCAGCTGTGCCCCCCCCCCAGCCTCCTCCCCACGCAGCCGAAGCCTCTAGCCCAGCGGTTCTCAACCTGTGGATCAAGACCCCGTTGGGGGTCAAATGACCTTTTCACAGGGGTCGCCTAAGACCATCGGAAAATGCAGATATTGACATCACGATGCATAACAGTAGCAAAATTTCATGGTTAGGGGTCACCACCCCAAGAGGAACTGCATGCAAGGGTCTTGGCCTTAGGAAGGTTGAGAACCGCTGCTCCAGCCCAAACCCACGGTGGGGCCGGCCGCGGGCCCCCTGCCCAGAGCGGACGAGCCACCAGGCGCGTCTGGACGCGCTGTGCTGGGGCGGGTGTCATCATTCTCCGCGAGGCTTTCCCGACGTCTCATTAACGCATCGCTTCCGGGCGGCGGTGGCTCAGAGACGGGGAAGGGGTGCGTCCTCCGGGGCTGCCACCGCCCCCCGCTCCCCAGCCCTGCCCGCCAGCAGCGGGGTCCACGGAGCTAGGCGGCCCCGCTCCGTGCCCCCAGCCACCGATGTGGGGGCCCCGTCCGCTGGGTCCTGGGTGACTCCTTCCATTCGTTCTCTCTGTGGCAACACCGGTCGCTTTCCTGTATTCTAACGGCGAGCTCGGGGCGTGGGCACTGACATACACGGAAGATTTCCATGTGGATGATGAGGAGGTTAGCATCGGTGAGGACAGCATCTGCATTCCCGGTGCCCAGTTCTGCACACAGCCTCTGTGTTGCGCTCACCATGAGCTTACTCTCCCTCCTTGCCACGCACAGGTGCCCAGTTGGGAGAACACGAGACACAGAGTTTGGCCTTTTGTTATTATTCACCAGCTCTTATATTATTTTCCACACGAACAGCGGTAACCCTACTTTTGCCCCACCCCGTATTTGGACACCCCCCCCCCCTACCTTTACCCTCTGAACCCTCCCCCACTCCCTTCCGGTCTGTGGTATTATGAGGGTGTTCATTTTGTTGCCTCTTGTTTCATAGGCCACCTGAGTGAATTTTTGAGGTTGGATACAGTTCAGGAAGGAGGGAGGGAGAGAGAGAAGAAGGGAGGGAAGGAGGGAGAGAGAAGGGGAGGGAGGGAAGAGGTGTGGGTGAGGATGTGGAGAATTTGGAACCTCTGGTGGGAATATCAACTGGTGCAGCCACTATGGAAAACAACACAGAGGTGTCTCAAAACACTGTAAAGAGAGCCGCCGCCTGATCCAGAAATCCCGCTTCTGGCCACGTATCCGGAGGAATTGAAGGCGGGATCTTGAGATGTCTGCACCCACGTTCACGGCAGCATCATTCACGACAGCGAAGAGCTGGGAGCAGCCCATGTCCCCCGACAGATGAAGGAACGGAGAAAAGCTGGTGTGTATGTCGAAGGGAATAGGAATCAGCCTTAAAAAAAAAAAAAGAAAAAAGGAGGGAGTCACGTCCCGTGCTGCCACGTGAGTAAAACTCCGGGCGTGATGCGGAGTGGAACAAGCTGGCACAAAAGGGCCCGCACTGCAGGCATCCACCGATGTGAACTATCAGAACCTGGGAAACAGCCAGAATGGTGGCCGCAGGGAGAGGGGCGGGGGCAGTGGCGGGGAGCAGATGGGGAGCAGGGTGGCAGGTACAGCGTTTCAGTCCTGCAAGAGGAAAACCCCTGGAGATCTGAGACACACGATGTGAATAGAGTGGTACCTCGAGATACGAGTTTAATTCGTTCCGTAACCTTGAGGCGTGGGAAACTAGGAGACGCTCGAGTCTCGGTAAACTGGTGGGTCGTGTGCAGCCAGCCGATCCGCGCGATGACTCCTATCTCAACTGTTGCTCGTATTTCAAAGCAAAAATTGCTCGCTCGACGGCTCGTATCTCAAAAATCTCGTATGTTAGGGCACTCGTATCTCGAGGTACCACTGTACAGTTAACACGAGTGGACCGTAAACTTGGAAATGGCTCAGGGGGTAAGTTTTCATTGTGTTTTCAGCACAATAAAAGTAAAGAACCCACAAAGAGATTCCAAAAGCGTGAATGGACAGCCTATGCCTGCTCGTTCGGGTTTACCGCCCATTTTGACCAATACGCACGCGGCCTGGATCATATTTTCTTTTCTTTTTTTAATATATTTTATTGATTTTTCACAGAGAGGAAGGGAGAGGGACAGAGAGTCAGAAACATCGAAGAGAGAGAGACATCAATCAGCCGCCTCCTGCACGCCCCCCACTGGGGATGTGCCCCCCCCCCCCAACCAAGGCACATGCCCCTGACCGGAATCCAACCGGGGACCCTTCAGTCCGCAGACCGACGCTCCATCCACTGAGCCAAACCGGCCTCGGCTTGGATCATATTTTCAAACCCCAGCTCTGACCTCCACTCTCACCCTCCAGGGAAGGCCCACCCTCTCTCACCCAGCACCCGGAGGGCCACGTGCGCCCACCCTGTGGAGCCTGGCCCGAGGCAGGGCACCCAGGAGGCTGGCAACTGGGACCGCTGCCTGGCTGAGGGCTGGGGCCTGAGGAAGGGGGCTCTGCTCAAGTCAGGAGGAGCCCGGGAGGGCAGGCCCGGGGGTGCCCGCGGCCCCGGACACACTCCCCGAAAGGAGAAAGCCCAGCAGCTGCTCAGGAGGTGGCACTGGGCGGGAGCCCTGGCTCTCCACCCGGGCTGCACCCTAGAATCGCACGGCGCATCGGCTCCCCGTTTCCTTCTTCTCCCTCGGTGATTCCGGGGGGTGTGGGGGGAGAATGGCTAAGAACGGTTGCCCTGGGGAACGGCTGATGTGTGTTCCCCCGAGGACAAGGCCTGGGCCCCCCTGCCTGGAGCTCCTGCCGTCTCAGCCACACCTGCCTGGGCCGAGGATGGGCAGGCGGCCCCGGGGGTCCCGCCTGGAACTCCAAGACCGTCTCCGGTTCCCGCCCCGCCCGGGAGCCAGCAGCCGTATGACACCACGTCCGGGGCACTGAGTCACCGCGGCCGGTGTCCCTGGCGGTGGCCACGACGCGGCAGGCTCCCGGCAGGAGGGAGGCGGCGTGCGCACACCCAGCTCCCCGTCCCGCTCCCAGCGGCCCCGTCAACAGGACCAGGCTATTTTAGGGGAGCGGGATCAGATGCGGTATCAGTTCCCCGGCTACTTTTGACTCAGGGCTTCGGGTTATTTCTGTGAGGGCGCAGGCTGGTGACACCCCGCGTCACCAAGCACCCGGCTCTGAAATTAAATGTGCGTCTGCCTGGAAGAAGGAGTGTGAATTCCTATAGCATAGACGGTTGCTCGGCAACCGCAGTGTCAAGGCCAAAACACAGGCCAGGACAGGACGGGAGGAGCGCCGCTTTGCAAAGCGCCAACTCAAACCCGTGACAGTCTCAGGGGGTCTCCGGGGCTGCGGGCCCTGGTACTCGCCCAGGCCCACAGCGGCCTGGAACCCAGCGGGAGAGGACCCCAAGGAGCGCTCAGGAGCTGGGGCCTCTGGGCACCTCCCAGCCTGGGCTCCGGCCGGTCCAGCACCTCATCTGAATAAGGAATTTTGTGTTTCTTCTTAAGGAGATGCTCTCAAAAACTGTGTAAATTTCAGCCCCCCAAAACATAGACACACACACACACACACACACACACGCACACATACACATATACACAAAACCTGACCTCTTACTATAGCAACAACAACCAAAAAAATGTTTTAAAATGTATTTTATTAATTTTTTACAGAGAAGAAGGGAGAGGGATAGAAAGTCAGAAACATCGATGAGAGAGAGACATCGATCAGCTGCCTCTTGCACGCCCCATACTGGAGATGTGCCCGCAAGCAAGGCACATGCCCCCGACCGGAACCAAACCCGGGACCTTTCAGTCCGCAGGCCGACGCTCTATCCACTGAGCCAAACCGGTCTCGGCCAAAAAAATTTGTTTGCTTATGCGTATCCAGGTCCAATGCATTTGCAATAAACAGCACCAGTGAAAACTGAGCGGAACTTCGGCCGGACGTCCCGTTAAAGTCGGTGCTAGGTAGGCGATCGGGAACAGGCAGCCACCAGTCCAGCTCAGTTTTTGTTTTTTTGGATTTTTTTAAATATATTTTATTGATTTTTTACAGAGAGGAAGGGAAAGGGATAGAAAGTCAGAAACATCGATGAGAGAGAGATAATCAATCAGCTGCCTCCTGCACGCCCCCCACTGGGGATGTGCCCGCAACCAAGGCACATGCCCCTGACCGGAATCAAACCCGGGACCTTTCAGTCCGCAGGCCGACGCTCTATCCACTGAGCCACACCAGTCTCGGCCCAGCCCAGTTCTAAGATAGGGAAACTGAGGCTCCGAGAAGCCGGAGGCGTGCCCATCCCCGGGGAGCGGCAGCACAGCCTCCCGTCCGTGGGTGCCCGGCCCCAGAGCGGGTGGGGAACAAGAGGCAGGGACGGCGAATATTCCGGAGGACATGCCTGAGAGATGAAGCACGCCGAGTCCCAAGTGGCCGTTTATTCCTCGCGTGATGTCATCACTGGAGCAGCTTATCTGTGCGCACATCTCCCCGCCCGACAGCTCAGTCGGCCTCAGAGGCGACGGCCGCGCGCGCTGTTTGTTTCACGAGTTGCTTAGCGAGGAGAGGCCGGGCTCTCAGATTCTAAAACTGTAGGTGTCGTGGGCAGCGAGGGCTGGGGGCCCCGCAGGCCCGGGCCAGGCTGGGGTGTCCGGGGGCTGGGGGCGGGGGGCAGGGGAGGTGGCGCCCAGAAAGAGGAGGCCGAAGCCAGGACCCGCCGTTGAGGCCGAGGAAGGCTCCACGCGTCCTCTTGGCCAGCACGGACCCGACCCCAGTGGTTTCCAGCATCTTCTGCCCCCGCCTCCCGGCGCCTTGCCCACAAACCCCCACTTCCTGAAATGGCATCTCCTGCTGCCTCCTGCCCATTCACCCAGCCTCCTCCCCCAGGCGAGCCCGGGGCAGGGTGCTCCAGCCCGTCCGGCCGGTGGCTTTTCCCGGGACCCCCGACGGCCACGTGCCGCTGGCTTCGCGAAACTCTGCCCTGGGTACTGTTCCCTTGGGGAGCGGCCAGGCCCCTGGTTTTCAGAGCTGGCCCCCCGCCCAGCAGCACCCGCTGCACCCATAGCTCCTGAGAACTTCTTTTTTAATATACAGCGGTACCTCGAGATACGAGTTTAATTCGTTCCGTAACCTTGAGGCGTGGGAAACTATGAGACACCCAAGTCAAGGTAAACTGGTGGATGGTGTGCAGCCGGCCAATCCACGTGATGACTCCTATCTCAACTGTTGCTCGTATTTCAAAGCAAAAATCGCTCGCTCGACGGCTCGTATCTCAAAAATCTCGTATGTCAGGGCACTCGTATCTCGAGGTACCACTGTATATATTTTATTGATTTTTTACAGAGAGAAAGGGAGAGGGATAGAGAGCTAGAAACATTGATCAGCTGCCTTTTGCACACCTCCACTGGGGATGTGCCCGCAACCCAGGTACATGCCCTTGACCGGAACTGAACCTGGGACCCCCCCAGTCTGTAGGCTGACGCTCTCTCCACTGAGCCACACCAGTTTCGGCCTGAGAACTTCTAAATACAAAACCTGTAGTAACCGATGACCTCTTACTATAACAACAACAAACTTTACTTGTGCGTATCCAGGTCAAATGCATTTGCAATAAACACCACCAGCGAAAACTGAGCGGAACTTCGGCCAGACGTCCCGTTAAAGTTGGTGCGAGGTAGGCGATGGGGAACAGGCAGCGACCAGTCCAGCCCAGGTTAAAGATGGGGAAACCGAGGCTCCGAGAAGCCGGGAGGCGTGCCCACCCCCGGGGAGCGGCAGCACCGCCAAGCGACCTCTGGGGTCCTGCCGCAGACCCGGCCTGAATCTGAGAGGGGCTGGGCCCAGCAGTCTGGTTAAAGGAGCTTCCGGTGACCCACCTGCCCCCTGAGCAGCCCTACAGGACACTGAGGGCCCGGGAAAGCACGGCCACCTTCTCCGCGTCCGGGGCTCTGCAGAGCTGGGGACAGACGGCAGTAGGTGCTCAATAAATGTGTGTCGGCAGGAGCCAGACGTGGTCAGTGGGTCTCGGAGGCCATGTGCACTTTAGTGGAACTTTAAGGAAAGGGGCTGTCAAAGGGCTGCGGGCACCAGGGAGCCTCTCTGGTGGGGGCGCTCAGTGGGCTGGCAGGTTCCCCCCTACCCCCGGGGCCGCAGGGCAGGCGGGTGAGCCCTGGGCTGGGGTCTGAGGACAGCAAGCTTCAGGGACGGGGCTGCCTTCCCGCGTCCAGCCTGTGCCAAGCACGCTCTCTCCTCCCGGCTTTCTGGGGAGCGGGGCCAGGACAGAGCAGGAAACGAGGCACGGATCATTGCACACTGGAGACTCGCCCGGGACGCCGAGGATGCGTGTCCGTTCCTGGAGCGGGAGCCGAGGGCAGACGTGTCCTCCGCCGCCGAGGCACCGCGGCGCTGTGGGCTGGCAACCCGTCTGCTGGTGCTGGCTTTCCGGCCGCTCCTGGCGGCAGGGGAGGCCAGGCTGGCAAGGTCAGGGCGGCCCTGGGTCGGCAACTGGCATCTCTCGGGCTCTTGAGCTGTGCCCTTTGAGGCAACCAGCCCACGCTGCCCCCACCTCCTCCAGGCTGGTCCCCACTCTGGGTTCCAGGGGACACTGTCAGGTGTGGGCACGGGCCCTCTCCTCCCGGGGCTGTCTGCCTGCTGACGGGGGGCAGCCGCACCAGCTGGCGAGCAGCGCGGAGGGAAAGGCGTTGGGCTCTGAGGGGGGCCCATCCACAGGGGTCAGCGCAAGGACTGGGAGGGTGTGGGGAATTGGGGATGAAGATGTGTCCCCAAAAAGGCAGGTCTTGGAGGGCTTGTCATGAGGCAGTGCCGAACAGGACTCGTGGAGCCTGGCCGGTGTGGCTCAGTGGTTGAGCACTGACCTGTGAACCATGTCAAGGTTCCATTCCCAGTCAGGACACATTCCAGGTGGCAGGCTTGATCTCCAGTGTGGGGCTTGCAAGAGGCAGCAGATCTATGATTCTCTCATCATTGATGCTTCTCTCTCTCTCTCTCTCTCTCTCTCTCGCTCTCTTTCTCTCTCTCTCTCTCCACCCCTACCCCCTTTCGCTTCCTCTCTGAAATCAACTTTAAAAAAGTATTAGCCAAGACCGGTTTGGCTCAGTGGATAGAGTGTCGGCCTGCGGACTGAAGGGTCCGGGGTTCAATTCTGGTCAAGGGCATGTGCCTTGGTTGCGGGCACATCCCTGGTGAGGGACATGCAGGAGGCAGCTGATGGATGTTTCTAGCTCTCTGTCCCTTTCCCTTCCTCCCTATAAAAAAATCAATAAAAATTAGAAAAAAAACAAGTATTAAAAGAAAAGAGCTGAAACTGGTTTGGCTCAGTGGATAGAGCATTGGTCTGCGGACTGAAAGGTCCCAGGTTCGATTCCGGTCAAGGGTATGTATCCTGGTTGTGGGCACATCCCCTGTAGGTGGCGTGCAGAAGGCGGCTGATCGATGTCTCTCTCTCATCGATGTTTCTAACTCTCTATCCCTCTCCCTTCCTCTCTGTAAAAAATCAATAAAAATATATATATATTTTTTTTTTTAAGAGAAAAGAGCTCCTGGAAGTGGGGGTTGTGGGGGGGGGGGGTGCCGGTTGGTCTCTGTGAGGCAGATATGGCCGTTGCCCCTGCTGCCTGCACGCTTTCAGAGTCTGGGGGTGAACTGGGGAGCACGCCGCGTCATGCCGTTCCCCCTGCAACTCCCAGACTGCCAGCCATCTCTGAGTCCAGCCCCCACCAGAGCTGCGCCAGTGGTGCTGGGCCCTCGCTTCCCAGTGGCCGTGGCCTAGCAGCACTTCCCTCCATGTTCTGGAAGGTCACGGCGCGGAGGGCAGGGGCGGGAGGGGGCGGGGAGGGGAGCAGAGAGACAGTGCCTGGGGAATATTTCTACATAAATAACTTACTATTTTAGTCTCACCACCGCGCTGCAAGCCAAAATTAATTAACGTTTTCTGAAGGAAGAAATAGACGTATCCATCCCCGCCTCCCCGCTCGGTTGGGCTGTGGGTGAGGTTGTGGGTGAGTGTGGACGTCTGTGTGTCCATGAGAAGTGTTTTGCAGCGTGTGTGTGTGTGTGTGTGTGTGTGTGTAGCACACACCACATACACGTACATCCTCGCATCGGATGACACGGGGGGCCTTGCAGAAATTTATAAACCCGCCCCCCCTGCATCCCGCCTCAGCCACGGAGGACGCGCGTCACCGAGCACTTTTATGGCCTGGGCCGGCCAGGCACGTCCCCTCCGCATGCCATCTCCCGTGAGGACAGAAAAGAACATCATACTTTATTTTATGACCAGCGGGTCATTCGTCTATATCTGCTCTTTAAAGCCACCGCGGACATTTTGCCAATCACTAGGAGAAACTAAATAAACAGAGCCAAACAGTGTCAGCTCTCTGCAGCTGAGTAATTATGAGGAATTCCTCTTTAAATAGAAGTTTAAGTAAATATAGAAAGATCACTTTACAGCCGGCGGCTTGGGGAGAGGGGCGGGGGAGGGGCGCGGGGGAGACCCCAGGCGGGCCCAGGAGAGGATGGAGGAGCGGAGGCTGTGGGGGAACAGGGACCGGGGACCGGCCCGCCCTCCCAGGGCCACGACGCTGCTCCGGCCCCGGGGCCAGGGGGCGCCGGGCGGCATCGCTCCCCTCTCGGTGTGGGCAGCTTCCTATTCCAGAGGCTTCCTTCATTCATAAAAATGGCTGCTACTCCGGACCTGGGACCAAAACTTTGGCCCTGAAGAGTCACTCGGTGGAGTGTCTGTCCGTCCTTCTTGCACACGGAGGAGCCCTGGAGGAGGGGGAGGGATGGGGGTGTGCATAACAGGTAGAGCTTAGGAGCTCAGCTGCACATGCAAAGAGTCACTGGTTATGCTGAGTAATCCTATGTGATAAAACCCTGATGTGCAAATCGACCGGTCGCTAGAATGCGCACTGACCACCAGGGGGCAGGCGCTTAACGCAGGAGCTACCCCCTGGTGGCCAGTGTGCCCCCACAGGGGGAGCGGAGCGCCTCTCAGCCACAAGCTGGGCTCCTGGCTGGCCAGCGCAGCGGCCGTGGGTCGCTCGGGGGATGTTCGACTGCCGGCTTGGGCCCACTCCCCGCAGGCGGACATCCCTCAACGGGTCCCAGACTGCGAGAGGGTGCAGGCCGGCTGAGAATCACCCCCCACCCAGTGCGTGAATGTCGTGCACTGGGCCTCTAGTTATCTGGTAATACCATTGGGTGCTAGGTGACTGATGGGCAAGTCTCAGGACACAGCGGGGCCTGGCCTGGCAGGCAGAGGTGATCCAAATGGGAAGGAGAGGTGGTGGAGGCATCTCAGTGGGGACGCTGGGTGAACGGTGGGGAAGAGGCTGGAGGGTGTCAGGGGAGGCAGAGGGCCGGCCTGAAGCTCTGTGCTGGACAGGAGCTGCTGGGAGCAAGAGAGGCAGGGGGAGGCACCACCCCGACAGAGGCCAGAGGGACCGTGAGCACCAACCACGCCCCCTCACCCACTGGGGAAGCAATGTGAGGGCATCTCTGCGGGCTGCTGTGGGGGGGGCCAGGGTCTCCTTTGGCTCTGCTGCAAGAGGCCCAGGCTGCTGGTCTGCTGGGCAAGATGAAACAGCAAAGGTCCTATCACCCCACAGATGGTCCTGAGCCCCCACGGGTGCCAGGCCAGGTGCTGGGGAGGCTCAGATAAACCTGCTGTGACCCCTCTTCCCAGGGAGCCGAGTGCTGGGGACCTGAGGGCACAGAGAAGCCCACTGGGGAACCGGCAACCCTGGGCGGGAGTCACAGGAAAAGAGCCTTCTGCTGGGAGCTGGGCAGCATGGAGGGCAATGCCACACCCAGTCCTGGCCTTAGCCCCGGGGGTCCCTGACGACACCAGAGGGATTTGTTAAAAATGACCCCCTTAAGCTGAGACCGGTTTGGCTCGGTGGATAGAGCGTTGGCTTGCGGACTGAAGGGTCCCGGGTTTGATTCAAGTCAAGGGCATGTACCTTGGTTGCAGGCACATCTCCACTGTGGGGCGTGCAGGAGGCAGCTGATCGATGTCTCTCTCTCATCAATGTTTCTGACTTTCTATCTCTCTCTCTTCCTCTCTGTAAAAAATCAATAAAATAAAATAACCCCCATGAGGTGCAGGGACCCCCTCTGAGATCAGGCCCCTCAGTCAGGTGAGATTTCTGCAGGGTCCAGGTGGGACATGATGGTGCCCTGGCCCAGGCTGCGGAGGGGAGTGGAGAGAAGCAGGCAGCTGAGGCACAGGTGATGAACAAAAGTGGAGCTTAGATGGGCGGGCAAGGAAGCAGTCCAGTATGGTGGTGTCTCTCCTTTCTGTGTTCCAGCACTGAGAGATGATCAGGTTGTGCGAGTAGAGGGGTTGGGGATTGAGAAATAAAAGAGACAAGACAGCCGAGACTGGTTTGGCTCAGTGGATAGAGCGTCGGCCTGAGAACTGAAAGGTCCCAGGTTTGATTCTGGTCGGGGGCATGTACCTTGCTTGCAGGCACAACTCTAGTAGGGGGCATGCAGGAGGTGGCTGATCGATGTCTCTCTCTCATCGATGTTTCTGACTTTCTATCCCTCTCCCTTCCTCTCTGTAAAAAATCAATAAAAAATATATTTAAAAAAAGAGAGAGATAAGACACAGATAGAAGGAAAAAGCTGGGATGGGGTGGGACCGCTGTCCTCTTCTGAGGGAGAGACAGTGACACTGAGCCCATGCAGCATGTTTATTTTATACCCCCAAATACCAGGAAGTTTTACCAAAAGTCAAGACAAAGGAGGTTATTTCCATTCTTGAGTAGGCCAGAGTCTATTCATTCCTGGTGCATGACTGAATTTACATATCAAAACCCACTTCCTGAGAACCAGGCAAAAAGATAAGAATCAATACTAAGAACACATCTGCCTTTTTGGTGAGATGTGTATCCAAGACAGAGCTCTGCCTGTCGCCTTGGGTTCAGTGGACAATGATTAAGAAAGAATGCCCATGTGCCTCCCCAGGCGCTCTCTACATCTCACCCTTTTTTTTGTTTGTTTGTTTGTTTTTAAGCTACTATAATAAAAACTAAATTTCAAACATGAAGAACAAAAGCTCTGATATGAAAACAACTGCAAACAGTGCCAATGCAAAAGCCAAACTACATACATGTTATCATTTTAAAACCTGAACGTCAAGAGCAAAACGCTGGCTATTAACTAACAACAAAGTAAGGCCAATGCAAAGCAGCAAGAAGAGAGACATCAGAACGAGAGACACGTGAACATTTTTAGCTACCAGAGGAAAGGAGGTTTCTTTTGCTGCCGGTGTGTGTTTACTCAGAGTGCTCAGGCTTGGCTGTGCGAGACTTTGCAGAGGACTGGCAGCTAACCAACGCAGGCACAACCAGAGACGTGGCTGAAGAAGTACCTGCCACTTCTCGCTTTTCTACGTATCAGCTGGGCTTCCGTCGGTAATGTCTTCAGATGACCCCATGTTGGCACCTGCGTCCCTTGCGTAGCCTTTCAACTCTCAGTCTTTTGGAGTGAAGGGATAAGGAGCTTCTCTGGGTCCATGGTGGTGACGCATGCAACGCTCTGGCCCCCAAACTGACTGTGCTGCTCCTTCTGTCTTGCCCCGGGTCCTGGGCAACCTGCAGTGGTGCACAGCTGCTGACTGCTTGCAGGGCGGGGCGTCTTCACCATCTTTATTTCCGGGCTGTTTCTCCTCTGTTCTCTCAGGGGACCACTGCTTATTCTGTGGCTGGAAGAGTCCTCCTATCAGGTCCTCTCTGGGATCCGTTGTTGCAGGAATCCACATGGAGTTTTCTGGAAATATGCAAACATATTCTCAACCAAAGGCGAATAAAGAGATTTTTTTCTATAAATTAGACTTGGGAGCCTTTTGATTTTTGCCCAAACGATCTTCCTTTGGCTTATTTTGACACCCTGTGTGTTTTTGTGGGGGTCTTGCCATCAGTATTATATATGAAATTTTAGTTTTCCAAAGTAAAAAATTTTTCTTGATGTAATTTACTTACAGGATATTTCTTACATGATATTATTCTAGTATGCCCCTCCCTTTTTTTATTTAAATATTAGGAGGCTTTTGGACATTTTATAATGCAGTCTTGATAACTCTTAATTTTAATTTTTTTTTTGCACAAAAATATGACTGCTTTGGATTCATTGCATTTTAAGCAAGTTTACTGTGAGGTGAACTATCAATAAAAATTTTTGTTAATACTTCAGGAACAGCTTTTCTCCAGTACAATTGTTTTTATGAATAGTCACTTATTTCAATTAGCCAATTTAAGTTAGTCTGAAATAAGGTTAACTTATTTATTCCTTATTTGTCCTAGGTTATGGATAGTAAATGACAATAAATGACATTAATTAAACCTGCAACCAATCTTTGAGTAATTTTACACAAACTTTGTCAGGGAGGCATAAAAACACAAATTATTTACTTCAGTTTAAGAGGCCAAATATATTGACTTTTAACTACAGTTCTTAAGATGTTTGAAGAAAAGCTCTCTTTATTTCCTTCCAGAATAATTTCCAGACTATAGAGAATTTTATTTAAAAGTCTTTGTCTTTCTTTACACCAAGCAACCTACAAGGCTGTGGCTTGATACTTGAGTGATTTGTCTGAATAAGCTATCTTATAATTAACTTTACAGTAAAGCTGGCTACTATTCACTGTCAGCTTTAATACTTTAACAACAATCTTAGTTTACACTGTAAATATTAGTGGAAGAGATTTCAAAAGTTTTGTTTCTCCTTTTTATTTAATTTAGAATTTTATTTTCAAAGAGTATCCCCTTAGGCTTATTTGCATATACAGAGGGATTATGGGAGGTCTCAGAAATTTTCTTAGAAGACTTAACCAAATTGCTTACAAAAACATTGGCTTATTCAAAGAGAGGGGTTGGCCTTTGCAGTTTCAAGATGGTGGCCCCCATTGGAGCAGCAAGCCATGCGGCAAACATGGCGGCTGCCAAGTCAGGCAGTCCAAAATGGTGGCTGTCTAAACTGCTCTTGGACAGAAAAGATGGTTTGCTTATTCTCACAATAAACAAGGGAAGGGCAAACCAAAATTACTACAAGATAGACAGTCAAAATTATATTGCAGACAAACAGAAATTTCACTAGCTGTTTCTGGTCTTTTGATATAACTTAATTTATAGGAGACCTCGATTATATTTTAAAAAGCTAACTTATGAAGTAATTAAAGTAGGTTTTGCTCTGGCTGGTTTGGCTCAGTGGATAGAGCATCAGCCTGTGGACTAAAGGGTCCCAGGTTTGATTCTAGTCAAGGGCACGTACCTTGGTTGCAGGCACATCCCCTGTAGGGGGTGTGCAGGAGGCAGCTGATCGGTGTTTCTCTCTCATCGATGTTTTTAACTCTCTACTCCTCTCCCTTCCTCTTTAAAAAAATCAGTAAAATGTATATATATAAAGAAGCATTTCAAATGCATAAAAACAATGAACAGGGTTTGCTTAAATAAAAGATAAAACCTTTTAAAAAAATTAAAGTAGGTGTTTTTTTTTATTAGTCTTGTTCAGGGTAGTTTTTCCTGAGAGCTTCTGAGTGTGAGCAGAGCTGTCTCTCGAGTTAGAGGGTTGGGACTTTGCTCATAATTTGAAATTGATTCACTAATTTCTTGATCCGTAAATCCAAACGCCTGTTTGAGACCATCAGCGTCTGCTTTGCTAAGTGTCTTTTTCTTCAGCGGAGGTTGTGAAAATGCATCCTCTACTTCTCTGTCAGTTAGAGTGGAGAGTGATTCCTTGGTACACTGATAATCACAAAATGCTCTATTAATCCTTCTCTTTTCTCGTGTTTGCAACTTTACACAGACTAGGAGGGAAATTAAAAGGAGGAAGAGCTTCATGGCCCTGAAGCTTGAGAGCTTTGAGGTCTGGGAATAACTCATCACCATGCCTTGGTTTCAAGGTTTTCTCAGCTTCTACGAATGCCTTTATTTCACTATTAACTCTTGGAAGCAGGGATCCTTTAGAGCAGTGGTTCTCAACCTTCCTAAGGCCGGGACCCTTTAATATAGTTCCTCATGTTGTGGTGACCCCCAACCATAAAATTATTTTTGTTGCTACTTCATAACTGTCATTTTGCAACTGTTATGAATCGTATCTGTGTTTTCCAATGGTCTTAGGCGACCCCTGTGAAAGTGTTGTTCGACCCCCAAAGGGCTTGTGACCCACAGGTTGAGAAGCACTGCTTTAAAGAGACCTTCAAAATAAACTCCTTGATAGTCAGATAAGTCGTCATTCCTGCAAATGAAGAGAGAAGTCTCATTTGAGAAATGGAGGATTTCCCAGTGGGCCCAACAGTGTCCTGGGTTTCTTTAGCAAGCAATGTATTAAGAATGACAATATCCAATCCTTTCATTGATAACCAGCAGCAGCCTCCTTAAAGTCAATGACTGGGCCCGGGTCAGCTGTCGGTGGTTGAATTCTGGGTCTTCCTGTCGAGTACAGCGTGTTAAATCTTCTGCGAACTTGAGGCACAGGGTTTTCTTTCCTGGGGCTTTCTAATCACGTGATACATTAAAGCCAATCCGCTCTTCACGATACTGTTGACAATGTTTGCTTCCGGTTTGACTCCTGATGGACCCCAGCTCAGCAGGTCGCCTTGGGTGTTGCGAATATCTGTTCTCAGGGACATATGTGTGAAAGGGTCACCCAGTTACGTCATGTAACTGTGGGAAGGTATTTTTTCCTGGGTCAAATACACCATTTTTTCTTAGGCTAAAAACAGCCTTGGGTTTTTCATTTCTATAGCTTTTGTAAAGAAGCTAGCTTTTCTTTCTAAAACGTGCACAGAAATTCCAGACGCGATTTGGAGAAAAAGGAACCCTCGTGCCCTGCTGGTGGGAATGCAGACTGGTGCGGCCACTGTGGAGAACAGTATGGAGTTTCCTAAAAAAAAAACTTAAAATGGAACTCCAATTTGACCCAGTAATCCCACTTCTAGGAATATATCCTAAGAAACTAGAAACACCAATCAGAAAGGATGTATGCACTCCTATGTTCATAGCAGCATAATTTATAATAGCTAAGATTTGGAAACAGCCTAGATGCCCGTCAGTAGATGACTGGATCAGAAAACTATGGTACATCTACACAATGGAGTTCTATGCTGCCATAAAAAAAAAAAAAAAAGGAATTCTTACCATTTGCAACATCATGGATGGACTTGGAGAGCATTATGCTAAGTGAAATAAGCCAGTAATGAAAGAAAAATACCACATGATCTCACTCATTTGTGGATAATAAAGAACATTATAACCTGATGAACAAAAAGATAGATACAGAGGCAGTAAAGCATCAAACAGACTGTCAAACTACAGTGGGAAGGTTAGGGAGAGGAGGGGTAGATAAGAGATCAATGTAAGGACTTGTATGCATGCATATAAGCATAACCAATTAATGCAAGACACTGGGAGTGGGGTGGGGTGGGGGGGCAATGGGAAGATATGTACACATGTAACACAATAATAAAAAAATTTTTTTTAATTAAAATTTAAAAAAGAGAACTTCCAGGCGCATTTAGTCAGCAGCCAGAAGAAAGCATGGCGGGGAGGAGGCCTCTGAAAATGGCTTTCTCGGGGAGTGGGCGTCCACCTTGGACCGCCACGTGTCTCCCTTCCCCCACATCCTTCTTGCTTTGGGGGGGGAAAAATCAGGGATGGTCTGCCGTTTACTCTTTTTATTTTTATTATTATTTTAATGTTACAATTTTTTAAGGAAAGAAAAAGATTTTCTAAGATAAAGAATCATTGGCAAGCCGAGACCGGTTTGGCTCAGTGGATAGAGTGTCAGCTTGCGGACTGAAAGGTTCCGGGTTCAATTCCGATCCGGGTGCATGTACCTTGGTTGCGGGCACATCTCCAGTGTGGGGTGTGCAGGAGGGGGCTGATCGATGTCTCTCTCTCATTGATGTTTCTTACTTTCTATCCTTCTCCCTTCCTTTCTGTGAAAAATCAATAAAATATATTTTAAAAAAAAGAATTATTGGCAGTTGCTGCCAGTCCTTTCTCCTTGGTTCGGCCTAATACAAGTCGTTTGAGCCTCCAACCAAACGAAATACGAAGTCTCTTTGGGCCAAGCGCCAGCACCCAGCCAGAAAGAAAGGCTGGGCAGCTTCGAGCTAAACCTTCCTCATCCCGCTCACAGCATGCCTGTCCCGCTCCGCCTCAAACTCCAGCTCCTGCTCATAATTACGGGGCAACTCCTGACCAGATGGGCCTTTGACTGCGGTCGCAGGAGCAACAGGTGGAGGCAGAGAAGGTACAGGGGGGCAGGTGGTGTTTTTGGAGATCCTCACCCTCCACTGGAGGCTGGAAAGCCGTGGCTACATCCCGCTTAGACGTTCTTAAACTCTCCTGGCTGGGTCTAGGCCATCCCCAAGTAAAGTAGGAACAGGGATCTCCTCTGGACCTTCTTCTGTGTGTCGCTCATGCAGCCGCCTCCTGGCCTTTTCCCACGTTTCATCAACAAAACTTGAGAAATCAAGAATCTGACCACGCTGAGCAGAGCATCCTTGAGCTTGGAGCATGGGTTTAAGCATTTGAGAGCAGAGATCTCTTTCCTGAGACCCTGAATTACCAATACGCCTTGCAACAATCCGCCCCTTACCTCCTTCCTTTCATCTGCGGCGCACGCACTTCTTGGAGTGATCCCCTCGCCTAATTGGAAGTCGCCTCTGTACTCAGCCGGACCATGCTGGACCCCAGATATGGCGGGGTCTCTCTTTTCTGTGTCGAACCCGGAAAGAGAGATGATCCAGTTCTTCGAGTTGAGGGGCTGGGGGTTGAGAAATAAAAGAGACAAGATCAGAGACAGAAGGAAAAAGGGATTGGGTGAGACCACTGTCCTCTTCAGAGAGAGATGGTGACCCAGAGCTGATGCAGAGTGTTTATTTTATACCCCAAATACCAGGAAGTTTCACCAAATGTCCAGACAAAGGAGATTTATTTGCATTCTCAAATAGGCCAGAGTCCTATTCATTGACTGAATTTACATATCAAAACCCACTTCCCTCCACCTGGGCAAAGGTAAGCGTCAGTGCTGAGAAGGCATCTGCCTTTTTGCTAAAATGTGTCTCCAAGACGCAGCTCTGCCCGTCGCCTTGGGTTCAGCTGACAGTTATTGAGGAAGAATGCCCACATGCCTTCCCGGAGCTCTCTGCAGTCCCGGTCCCAGGGGGGGGGGGGGGGGGGGGGGGGGGGGGGGGGGGGGGGGGGGGGCGGGGGGTGAGGCCCTGCTTTCTGACAGGAGACCAGGGAGGAGCGGCGGGTGTGGAGGGTGGATGTGCCCGTGGGACACCTGGGGCAGGTTCAGGGGCAGCTGGAGGTAGGGTCTGGGGCTCTGGAGAGAGGGCCAGGCTGGAGATAAGTGTTGGGGTGCAGCCCCGCTGGCATGGCTCAGTGGTTGCACATCGACCTGTGAACCAGGAAGTCACGGTTCAATTCCCGGTCAAGGGCACATGCCCAGGTTTCAGGCTTAATCCCCAGTGTGGGGCGTGCAGAGGCAGCCAATCCATGACCCTCTCTCATCATCCATGTTTCTATCTCTCTCTCCCTCTCTCTTCCTCTCTGAAATCAATAAACATATATATGTGTGTGTGTGTGTGTGTGTGTGTGTGTGTGTGTGTATAATATATATTTTATTGATTTTTTAACAGAGAGGAAGGGAGAGAGATAGTTAGAAACATCTATGAGAGAGAAACATTGATCAGCTGCCTCCTGCAAACCCACTACTGGGGATGTGCCCCTGACCGGAATCGAACCTGGGACCTTTCAGTCTGCAGGCTGACGTTCTATCCACTGAGCCAAACCAGTTTCGGCTCATATATATTTTTTAAAATAATGATAATTCTCTTATCATTGATGTTTCCATCTCTCCCTCTCGCTTCCTCTCTGAAATCAATAAAAAAGAGTTGGGGTGCAGAGAGCATTTGAAGGTTTGGAATAAGTCGCTGCTGGGAGAGCTGCAGCAAGGACCAGCCTCGGTTTTCAGGGGGGGTGACAGGGGAGAGGGAAGTGTCCTCCGGAAGAACCCGGGGAGGGGACATTTCAGCAGCCAAGGCAGGAGCTGAGGAGGGGATGGCCCGTGGTGTGGACATCACCAGCCGGTGCCCCGTGGGAGGGCCTGAGGGGTGGCCACCGAACGGCAACAGGGTGAGTCGGGAGGTCACCGCCCGGCGGGGTCAGTGCGGGGGGCACCCAGATGGGCCTGGCCCGCAGAACTGGTCCCGCTCAGCGCTGCCGCCCAGCACCACCCACCCACACCCCTTCCTGCCGGAGGTGCCGGCGTGGACGGGGCAGGGTGGCCAGCCCGGGCCGCAGGGTGGCCGGGGAGGTGTCTGCCCTCCCCTGCAGGAGAGACCAGGTGTCACAGCCCCGGGAGGGGGCGCAACGTCCCTGGCAGGAGTGGGGTGGGGGTGGGGGCACGGGCTGGGAAGGTGTCTCACCTGAGCCAGCGTGGGCTCCAGGCCGAGGGGCCAGGCCTGGGACACCGGAGCCTCTGGGGGTTGGGGGGTCCGGGTTCAGCGCCCCAAGCTCTCCATTCCTCCCACCGGGCAGAAAGCGGGGTCCGCAGAGAGCAGACGCGGGGGGGCCCGGTGCACGCTCAGGTCTGCAGATGGAAGGACAGACCCCGACCCCGAGGTGAGGCCGGGCTCAGAGCAGGGGCAGCCCTGCAAGACCCCAGCACCCGCAGGCCCGGGCCTTGTCCCTGCAGGAAGGCCTGCCCACCCCTCCCCGGCCCCGAGTCCTGGCTCCGCAAATCCCCTGGGCCCCTCCTCCCCTCCGCCCTGGGAGAAGGCTCCAGGCAACCCCAGGTCTTCTGGAAAACCACGCTGTCTGGGCTGCTGTGCTGGCCCCCAGTCACCCCGGAACCCTCTCCAGCATCAGGAAGGGGGAAGGGCTGTATCTTCACCCACCTCTGTCCTTGGATGCAATCAGAGCAGAGAGGGGCACTCCCCCTCCCCGGCCCCGTCACTGCCGTCTGGAAGGCAGCTGGCATGGCAGGTGGGGGCCCCGGAGAAAGTGGGGGAGCCTCCTTCGGGGAGGCAGGAGACGCTTCCGTCGGCTGGGAGGCAGGAGACGTGCCTGGGACCCGGATCCTGTCCCAGGCACCCAGACTGCCTCAGGGCAGGGCGGCCCTCGCGCCCTTCCCTAGAGGAACTCCGGTGACCTGACCCTCCCGTGACCTGCGACCTCTCCCCGGCCTCCTGCCGGGCAGGTCCTGCCGGGACCGGCTCATCTAACCTCCCGGTGGGAAGTGAGCGGCGACAGCGGGCACGGGCGCTCCCGGCTCCCAGGGCGCAGGGCCTGGGTCAGTGGCTCCAGGAGCTTCACACGCACCGCGTGAGTCACGGCAGTCACGTGGCCCAGAGCATCGACTCTCAGCTCACCGAGGAGGGACGCGTGCGTGTGTGTGTGTGTGTGTGTGTGTGTGTGTGTGTGAGGCAGAGACCCCGCTGGCACACAAAACACCACCAAACCTACCTCAAGGCCCGCCTGTGTGTGGTACCCAGGGTGCTCTGCAGTGTGGCCCTCCCTGGGCTCAGAGTGGTGGAGGTAGAGGAGGAGATGGAGGAGAAGGTGGAGGAGGAGGTGGAGGTGAAGGTGGAGGTGGCGTCTTCAGAGCAATCCCATCACCGACAAATTGGTAAAATCAGAGCAAATGGCGGGGGCACAGCAGGGGATGGGTGCTGCCTGCCCTGGCACCTCCCTACCTCCGTGCCTCGGCTGGGTCCTGGCATCCTGGGCCAGTAAGGTGCCAATGGCTCCTGGGTGAACTCCAGCCCCTCCTCGACCCTGAATGGTCCCAGGGAGGCAGAGAAGCCCCTCAGGACCCTGAGGCCTGGGCCAGGCCAGAGCCTCGGGGCACGGCCAGGTCGCCTGCTTTAAAAAAATGGGATTTTTTTGTTGTTGTTGTTTTACTTTATTGTGGCACGTAGCCTGCTTTTGACGTTGGCTCAAGAGCCCCCTAAAGCACTGGCTACCATACTCCCCAGGGTCCACCAGGAATGGCCAGAACCCTGGCTGGGAGCCCAGCTCTGCCTGATTCTGGTGTTGGCCCTGCTGGCAAGAGTGTGTGACCTTGGGCCGAAACCGGTGTGGCTCAGTGGATAGAGCGCCGGCCTGAGGGCTGAAGGGTCCCAGGGTCGATTCCGGTCAAGGGCATGTACCTTGGTTGCGGGTATATTCCCAGTAGGGGCCGTGCAGGAGGCAGCTATTTGATGTTTCTCTCTCATTGATGTTTCTGACTCTCTATCCCTCTCCCTTCCTCTCTGTAAAAAGTCAATAAAATATCTTAAAAAAAAGAGTCCGTGACCTTGGGAAGACCTCTGGGGCCCTCAGCATCGCGCCCTACTCTCCCCCCACTTCCCCGTTACCTCCTCAGGGCCACATCTCTAGGACCAGGCTGCCCCTGGGCCTGGGTCTGCTCCGAGCTCAGCTGGAGGGGAGGCCTGGCCTTCCGGGGCCCCTCCTGAAAGGGGGGGGAGGGGGGACAGACAGCAGGAGCTCCTGGGACCAACCCCAGGCCTGCAAGAGTCGTGCTGGGCTTTTCAGCAAAACATGACTCCCCGGCCCAGCACATTTGGGAAAACTTTGAAACAAAGAACCCACGTGGAGAGAGCGGGAGAGGGGAGGGCAGGGCAGGAGGGAGGGCAGGAGAGGGCAGCAGCTTTTTCTCGGAGAACACTTACTGCTCTCTGAGTCGCCAAGCAAGGCCTAACCCCAGCAGTTTCGGGGCCAGATTCAATAAAAACTCTGTCTGCAGCGGCCCGAGCAGAGCCGCAGAAAATAAATACTTCGCGGCGTGTCCGGTCCCCCGCCGCCCGGAGCCCAGGGCCGCTCTGTGACCCGGGCCCAGGGGGAGAGGACCGAGGGGGGAATGCTCTCCCGGCCCAGCGACTTCCTCTCCCCCGGCAGGGCCATAGAGAAGCCGGAAGCAGGGTTCCAGCCAGGAGGGGGGACAGGAGGGCACACAGGCCAAAACCGGTGTGGCTCGGTGGATAGAGTGTCAGCCTGCGGACTGAAAGGTCCCAGGTTCGATTCCGGTCGGGGGCATGCATCCTGGTTGAGGGCACATCCCCAGTGGGGGGCATGCAGGAGGCAGCTGATCGATGTCTCTCTCTCATCGATGTTTCTGACTCTCTATCCTTCTCCCTTCCTCTCTGTAAAAGAATCAATAAAATATTTTTTTAAAAAAAAGAGAGAGAGAGAGAGAGAGAGCACACAGGGTGGGAGGGAGAGGAGAGGACTGCGCCCAGGCTGCCTCTTTCCCTTGCAGCAGAGGTCGCTGGCTGTCCTGAAGGTGTGAAGCCGTCCTTGGGATTAGGCTTTCCCGGTGTGCTCACACCTCCACCTCAGGGCTCACACCTCCTCCTCAGGGTTCACACTTCCTCCTCAGGGCTCACACCTCCACTTCAGAGCTCACACCTCCTTCTCAGGGTTCACACCTCCTTCTCAGGGTTCACACCTCCATCTCAGGGTTCACATCTCCTCAGGGCT
>PVJN01026514.1:0-28954 GCA_004026805.1 Lasiurus borealis | reverse complement strand
ATATACTGGCTAGCCTGGCTAGAAGCTAAAAAAGAAAAGGTGACTTACTTAAACAAATGCAATTTAAATACTGCAAAAGCTGCTGTTCAATAATAGCAATTTTGTATTTCGGCCTACCAAAAGCTCCTACATGTACTTCTTAAAGTTAAATAAAGGTTCTATCAATTAGTAATTCATTGTTTCCTACTTGTTAATTCTACATCTGGGAATTTTGATGAGAAAGTATATTAACTTTTTAATAATTTACATGAATATATATAAACATGTTTAAAAATAAAGACTACTAAATGTATTATTATTTACTAGACGCCTGGCACACGAATTTGTGAATGGGTGGGGTCCCTGGACCTGATGATGGGGCCAACCAGGGCTGGGCCAATCAGGACCTGGGATCAGCCAGCCAGGGGAAGGTACCCAGGGAGGTTTGCCAACCACAGGAGGTTGGCTGTGGGAGTAAACTGACAACCAGGGGCAAGCTCCTGTGTAGAGCGTATGCCCAGTGGTGGTGATACCAAATTTTTGGGCTGGAAACCGGACTCTTTCTCTAATAGAATGGAAGAATGAGTCCACGGACAGAAAAGTGGTATAGCAAACGGGGAGATTTATTGAAGAACAAGTAGAGACTCCCACATAGGGAGGGAGAGAAGGGTTCCTGAACTGACTCCCACGTGGGAGGGGCAAAAGTCCCCCTGGGTTCTTCTTCCCCTTGGCTTATATTGGCCGAAGCTCCTGGTGCCTTGATATCCCTCTGATTGGTCACTGTTTCCTTAAACTGGTTACTATAGTAACTCCTAGGTTCAAAGGTCCAACCTCAGGAGGGACAGGTGAGGTTCTCCACCCCACTCCTTCCTTTTGAATGAAGGTCTTCCTTCTCTTTATTTTGTAAATGTGACCTTTCTTGGCTACTTCCAGTTCCCTTGTCTTATGGAAATGTACATGTTGTTGTCTCCTTGTCTTATGGAGATGTAATTGCAACTGGTTTCCTTGTGTTATGGAAATGTACCTTCTCCCAGTCTGCAGCCCCATGCTTCTCCATGGACCCCAATTCTAAAAAAAATCCCTAAGCTTGCCTACGTCCCCCTAAAATTCCTGCTTCCAGTGGTCAGTGCATGTAATAGTGACCAGTTGCTTAGGTACTTATATATATATATATAACTAGAGGCCATATGTACAAAACCCATTGCAGAGTAGGCCTTCTTTCCCCCAGCTCCTGGCACTGGCTTTCCTCGTGCACTCTGGACCAGGCTAGCTTCGCTCCCGCTGCCAGCAGGCACCAGAAACCATGCTTTTCTCTAGCCCGGCTTCAGGCTTCATCCAGAAGGATGAGCGATCTAATTAGCATATTGCCCACTTGGTGCTGATCACATGGCCCAGGCCCCCTGTTTACCTGCCCACTTCCAGATAAACACAAGCCCCACCCCCTGTTCATGTGACCCCTGTCATCTGGGCTGAGCTGCCAGGGTGGTGGACCAAGACTAGATACAGTCCTCTGCTCCCCCTTTCTAAGCCTCAGTTTTGCTATCTAGAGTCTGGGTATGTAAAACCAGTTGCTGGCTCCTGTCTACCTGGGTGCTTCAGAAAGGGGAGACCGAGGCTGGACTCATTAGGGGAAAGGCCTAGGAGGTAGGGCGGATCTTTGGAGTACCTCGCATCATCCTACAGCTTGGGACTTGAGAAGTGGAGGAATCCCTGAGCCAAGTTGAGTGCACTTCCAACCACTCTGCCTGCTCTGGTGAGCCCACTGAACTGTCACTGCCGAGGAGCCCAGGGTTGTGTGTGTGAGTGTGGGCGGCGGGGGGAGAGTGCAGGGGGTGGGGGAGCCCTTACTTTTCACAGAACCAGTCAAGCCCCAAAAGAAGGTAGAAATTTCCTGAGGCTGCTACTCTGATGAATACAGACTGGCTTAAACAAACAGGGACACCTGCTTTCCCCGTTCTGGGTCCAGAATCTGAAATTAGGGTGTCTTGGGGCTGTGCTCTCTCCTAGGACTTCAGGGGAGGGTCCTTTCCTACCTCTTCAGCTTCCTGGCCACATCTCTTCAATCTTCATGTGGGCCCTTCTCCATCCTCTCAGCATCCCTCTCACATAATCACATGTCCTCTCCACACTCTTCCCCAGCTCACTTCCTGCTGATCAGGAGCCCCCCGGCCCCTGTTCATGTGCCCACTTCTGGCCAAGCATGAGGACCCAACTGTTTGATCAGAAGCCCAATTCCAGAAGTCGTGTTCCCACTCTCTTCACCAGATGTCTACAGGTGGCTGAGTGAGTGTCCCTGCTTGTTTGTTCAAATGCCCTCTTACCCCTGACCACGAGGCCCTACCTCCCATATGTTTCTGTCCAGGAATTGAACTGGCAACCTTTTGATGTACAGGACTATGCTCCAACCAACTGACCTACCTGGTCAGGTCCAGTGGGTTTCTTTTTTGTTGTTTTTTCCTGGGACAGTTGGATATTTATTGGAAATTAGAAAGTAAATATTTACAAACTTGTTAAATCAAATGTAGTTTTCCTTTAAATTTCATAAACTAGTGCATTTCTTTGGAAATGAATGTAGGACATTGGTTAAGATTCAGGATTTATTTAATAATTGCTTAGGTTTGAATCTCAGCATTAATATTTACTAGAAATTACCCAATCTCTCTGAGATTCAATATCCTCATCTATAAAACAAACAACAGCCCAACTTCTTAAAATTATTATGTAAAAGAACATGTAAAATGTTTGTTTTAGGTCGAATAAGAAGTATTGGGTTAAGGTAGTAAAATTTGGCATAAAATTAATCAGAAATAAAAGCAGTGTATTATTTAAGTAGAATTAACAGGGTTTGGTGAGCAGTTAGGATTTGGTCCACTTTGGCTGTCAGCTGATATTAAGGTACTTGCAAAAATATCCCTCGGTGCACAAAATTCGTGCATGGGGGTGTTTGTCCCTCAGCCCAGCCTGCACCCTCTCCAATCTGGGACCCCTCAAGGGATGTCCGACTGCCTGCTTAGGCCAGATTCCAGTAGGATCAGGCCTAAGCGGTCAGTCGGACGTCCCTCTCACAATCCAGAATGAACTGCTGGCTACCAACTGCTTGCCTGGTTGCCTGCCTGCCTGATTGCCCCTAACCACTTCTGCCTGCCAGACTGATCACCTCCTAACCACTCCACTGACAGCTTGATTGTCCCTAACTGCCCTCCCCTACAGGCCTGGTCACCCCTAACTGCCCTCCCTTATACGCCTGCCCCACACAACTGCCCTTTCCTGCAGGCCTGGGTCCCCCCAACTGCCCTTCCCTGCAGGCCCAATCACCCTCAACTTCCCTCTTCTGCCAGCCTGGTCACCCCTAACTTCCCTCCCCTGCAGGCCTGATCCCTCCCACTGCCCTCACCTGCTCTCCTGATGGCCCACAACTGCCCTCCCTTGCAGACCTGTTCCCTTCCAACTGCCCTCCCCACTGGCCATTTTGTGGTGGCCATCTTGTGTCCACATGGAGTCAACTATCTTTGACCACATAAGGGCAGCCATCTTGTTTGTTGGAGTGACAGTCAATTAGCATATTATTCTTTTATTAGATAGGATAGAGGCCTGGTGCATTTGTGGAGGCTGACTGGTTTGTCCTGAGGGTAGAGGTGGGTCAACCTGGCTGAGGGGGCTATGGTGGTTTTCAGGCTGGCCACACCCTCTGGCAACCCTAGCAGAGGTCCTGGCATTTGGGATTTATTTATCTTCTATAATTGAAACTTTGTAGCCATGAGTGGAGGCCAAGGCAGGCCAGGATTGAGGAAATTTGGCTTCCTCCAAGCCTTCTGCTCTCTCCAGCTCTGTGGCTGCTGCCATTTTTG
This sequence comes from Lasiurus borealis, assembly GCA_004026805.1. NCBI lineage: Eukaryota > Metazoa > Chordata > Mammalia > Chiroptera > Vespertilionidae > Lasiurus > Lasiurus borealis. The sequence continues at coordinate 25,127 of PVJN01026514.1, read as the reverse complement.
TTGGGATCTATGTATTTTCTATGATTTAAACTTTGTCGCCTTAAGCAGAGGCCAAGGCATGCCAGGGCAGGGGGAAAGCTTGGCTTCCTCCATTGCCAGGGAAACCCAAGCCTCCTATTCTTTCTGTGGCTGCAGCCATTTTGGTTGAGTTAATTTGAATACTTGCTCCTTATTGGCTGCAAATTGGGCATGGCTTGTGGGTGTAGCAGAGGTACAGTCAAATTGCATATTATTCTTTTATTAGATAGGATGTAACATATCATTAATTCAGGTGCCCACCTCTGGCTGTGCCCACTTCCTGCTCAGCCTTTTTAAATGGAAGTTCTTTTTTTTCTTGGATGGCATATCAATTAGAAGGCTATATTCAGGTGAGCAAATAGAGCTTGGCTTGGGACCAGAGGACAGCTAGTGCAAAGTCTGAAAATGGACCCTTGTTTATAACAATCCACCTAAAAGAAAGCAAAAGATTTAGTCTGGTGTGGTGAGTAAGTGAGTTAATGGGCTCCACAAAATGAAGATTACTTAAAATCAGCTATCATATACCAAGCTAAGCATAGGTGAAACAGTGCAGATTATGCTAAAGTACTAGAAGTTATCCTGCAATGGAAAGAATAGGAATATAAACATAATTATAAAACAATTTTGAAAAATGCAAACAGAAGTCTGCACAAAATCTTCTGAGGGTTCCATTAAGAATTTATATCATGAATCATACTATACACTTGCCTCTTTATCATCATACTAATGAAAAAGTTATAACTTCAAACAAAAGATGATAAAATATCTGATTATAGATGTGGGGATTCAGAACAAATACCCCAAGCTGTGCCTCAGTGGTATACAGATTACTCTGTGAGATAAAGGCAAAATTAGCTTCAGGCTTCAGTGAAATTTCTCTCTCCCTCTAAGTACCTAGAAGAACTTGAATCAGGGATCTTGCATATAATAGGAGCATATCAGAGATAACTTTTTTCGACCTATCTATAGGCAAGAAAAACTTGCATTTACTAAACCTGTTCTTACTATCCTGCAATCACCCTTTGAAGAAAGGTGCATTAACTCATCCTTAGGTAATTAGCATATTCCCTTTCTAACTCTGAATTTCTCATGTGATTTTCCCATACATATGTACGTATTAAGTTTGATTATTTTCTCTTGCTAATTGTCTCATGCCTATTTGATTATTAGACTAGCCAGAAGAACTTTGAAGGTAGAAGAAAGTTTGTTCCTTCCCTACATATACATGTGGTATTTAATGTTGGATGTCCAGTACATTTTTATATGGAGATCAAGACAACCTTAACATTGCCCTCACTTTGATTAAAGTTTAGTTTTCTTTTCTTTTTTTAATTCATTCTTTTTTTAAATCTTTATTGTTCAGAATATTACAGATATTTCTCATTTATCCCCTCATAGCTCACCTCCACCTGGTTCCACCCCACCACAAGCCCTTACACCAAAATAGTCCTCGTCCATAGGTGTAAGATTTTTGTCCAATCTCTTCCTGCACCCCCACACTCCTTTCCCCCTGAGAATTTTCAGTCCACTCTCTTTCCATGCCCCTGATTTTATTACATTCACTAGTTTATTCTGTTCATTAGATTTTTTATTCATTTGATTTTTAGATTCACTTGTTGATAGATATGTATTTGTTGTCACTTTGCTGTTCATAATTTTTAATTTTTACCTTTTTCTTCTTCTTCCTCTTCTTAAAGAATACCCCTCAGCATTTCATATTTTACTGGTTTGATGTTGATGAACTCATTTAGCTTCTTCCTGTCTATGAAGCTGTTTAGCTTCCCTTCGATTCTAAATGATAGCTTTGCTGGGTAGAGTAATCTTTTTTGTAGGTTCTTGCTATTCACCACTTTGAATATTACTTGCTACTCCCTTCTGGCCTTCATAGTTTCTGTTGAGAAATCAGCTCACAGTCATATGGCTACTCCCTTCTAGGTAACTAACTGTTTTACTCTTGCTGTTTTTAAGATTCTCTCTTTGTCTTTTGCTCTTGGCATTTTAATTATGATGTGTCTTTGTGTGGTCCTCTTCGGGTTCCCCTTGTTTTAGGTTCTGTGTACTTCCTGGACTTGTAAATCTATTTCTTTCACCAGGTAGGGAAAATTTTCTGTCACTATTTCTTCAAATAGGTTTTCAATATCTTGCTATTTCTCTTTTTCTGGCACCCCCATAATTTGAATGTTGGTAGGCTTGAAGTTGTCCCAGAGGCTCCTTACACTATCTTCACATTTTTGGATTCTTTTTTCTTTTTGCACTTCCTGTTGGGTGTTTTTTTGCTTCTTTATATTTGAAACCTTTGACTTGATTCTTGGGATTGTCTAGTCTACTGTTGAATCTCTGTACATTATTATTTATTTCAGTCAGTGTATGCTTAATATCTGACTGATGCTTTTCCATTTTTTTTTTACATTGTTACTAAGATCCTTAAAGGTCTCACTAAGTTCTTTGGAGGTTTCTAGAAGATTATTATTTTTTTAAATATATTTCATTGATTTTTTACAGAGAGGAAGGGAGAGGGATAGAAGGTTAGAAACATCAATGAGCTGCCTCCTGAACTCTTCCTACCAAGGATGTGTCTGCAACCAAGGTACATGCCCTCGACCGGAATTGAACCTGTGACCCTTCAATATGCAGGCCGACCCTCTATCTACTGACCCAAACCAATTAGGGCTCTATATGATTCTTGAGTAACCTTATAACTATGGTTTTGAACTCTATGTCCAGTATTTTGCTTTCTTCCATTTATTTCATTTGGGACATATTTGTCTCCTCATTTTGGCTGCTTCCCTTGTTGATAGAGTGGCCTTGTGTGGTAGGTGTTCTATAGGGTCCTGTGGTTCAGCCTCCCCAATCACCTCAGGTGGACACTCTTGGTGCACCCCTTTGTGGGCTGTGTGCACAGTCTTGTTGTAGTTAAGCCTTGATTGCTGTTGGTATCACTGAGAGGAATTGACCTCCAGGTCAATTAGGTTTGAGGACTAGCTGTGTCTACAATGAAAGAGCTACTGTGCAGGAGACACCCTTGTGGGGCAGGATTTGCTTCAGTGGGGCTTTGGTGCTCACTGAGTCTATCCCTTCAGTGTATCACTTATGGATATGAAGAGTTGTAATCTGGTATGGTCTCACACTGACCACTGGGTACTCTGGCTCTTGGATCTCCAAGGAGGTGCAAAGTTAGCCTGCCTGAGGCCACCCACCAGAAGCTACAGAGAGATCTGAAGATTCCTCCTCTTTGTATTGGGTTTGGAAGTGCCCAGACAAAGCCTAGCTGTGAAGCAAGGAAGCTGCTGCTGCTGGGCCTTGGACTTTCTTTTGGTAGCTTTAGGGCTCCCTGACCCAGCTGCTGCTTGTTTGACAGGTTTAGACTGAGAAAGGACAGGCCATTCATGTGCAAAAGCCTCTGTGCACAATTTGTTTGGGGTTGTAAATATGGTGGGGCGGGGTGTCAAGGAATCACTAGGGTAGAGCAAACAGCAATAGCTGCCAGTCAGCCCTGCACTGGAGAGGTCCTGACACAGGAACAATGACTGTCGCCAGCACCTCTGTCTGAAAGAAAGTTGACCTTGTGTTCTGGCCCGATGCCACAGTTCAGTTTCTCCCCATATGTGTCTGGGTCCCAAAAGTCTCACCCAGCACTGGAGTTCAGAGCAATTAGGAGCTTGATCTCCCTCCAGATTAAAAAAAACAGTACACCTGGTTGCCAACCTGTCCATGCATGCCTCCACACCTTCTACCAGTCTCAATGTGCTTTCTTCTTCTAGTTGTAGAAGTTCCACTCAGTCAACTTTCCTGCAGTTCTGGATGATAGTTATTCTGTCTTTTGTTTGTAATTTTGATGTGCTTGTGAGAGGCATGCCACTATCTTGGTTCCTCTCCTAAAGTTTAGTTTTCTTCCTGATTCTAGCTTCAAATTTACTTTTCTTAGAGCATTTACTTTAGAAAAATTATAATTGTGAATTATTTTTCGCCTCTTTAAGATATAAATTTTTATAAAAGTCTCTTGCAAGTTTTACAACCAAGGAATGTCTTTCTCAAGGATATAGGAGCCATCCTTTTGAAATAATTCCACTATCTCACAGTCCAAGTGAGGGCATAACTTTGTGGATATCTTGTCCCAGTTTACAAAACTAACTCCTATCATGAACAGAGAAGTTTACTTTTTCTTTGGGTACAATTACTTAGGAAATACAGATGATTTATGGTCCCCACACAACACATCTTAAAAACTGTCACTCTTTTGTCTCAGAGAAGATGAGTGGCCAAACTTAGTCTGTGCTCTCTTCCCCGTCACTGGCAATAGTATTAGAATAAAGTCAACTTCTGTTTGCTCATCCTATCCAGTACTATTTTTCTTTAACTGTGGCCAAGACATTTGTCAATGTTTCTTTTAGAATTTCTTAAATTTCACCATATTTAATTTACCTATCTTTTTGATACCATTCTATGCGCTCCTTCTTCCTTCTTATTTGATGAAGAAAGTATTCCCCTCTACTGGAAGAGATCCATCTTCCCATTTGTGATCTGGTTCCAATTTCCTTTCACTTTTTTTAGGGGCTTTGCTTCTTCAGTTATCCATTCTATTTCCTACAACATTGATACTAATATATAGATGTTGCAAAAAATGCATATACTTCAATAATTATATATTCCAGTGGGTTTAATTTGAGAAGAAACATCAATTGCGCTATACATTTTTGGGGGAACACCCTGTATATTCTAGAATATTACAAATAGCCATTATGTGCTTTTGTATCTTCCATTTAAAAAAAAATTCTTTCTTGACTCTCATACTGTCAATTTTCTTGGATCACCATTCATAAGACAAACTACTCAAGAGTGTTCCACACAGTGAATCCATTTATTGACCTACTCACTCCTCAAACCACTAAAACTGTTGTTTCAAGATCATCAAGGATCTCCCTCATGCCAAATCCAATGTTTACTTTCCAACAGCTTTTAACAAAGTTGTGCAAATTTTCTATTTAAAGATCTAGGTTTTTCTCTAATTCAAATTCTACCTTATTGACCACATTCAGTTCATGGCTTCAAATACTATTTCTTATCTGGAGTCCAATACTCTTTTATAATATCCATTTGTCCTCAACTAAACAAACAGTTCTATTTAGATGTCTTACAAATGTGTTAAGTATAAGATATCCAGAATAAAACTTTTTATTTCTACCTATAATCCCTCTCTTCAAACATTTTTTCTCTTAAGTCTACTTCTTCCAAAGAATGAGAATACCATTTCCATAGTTTCTCAAAATAGAACTTTGGAATTCATTCCTAATTCTCACATCATCCTCATTCTCATCCTCCATCCAGTCTATAATGCCTATAAATTAATACATTAAAAATATATTTCAAATATATCCATTCTCTCCATATATATTACTGCATTCTAATGTAAGTCACCATTTTCCCAATGGCCATTTTCTAATTAATTTAATCAATTTCACATAGGTATCAGATACACTGACATCGTTAAAACATAAATTCAATCAGTTATTATTTTCTGCCTTAAATCTTTCAATGGTCATCCCTTTTATTTAGAATAAATCATACATTCCTACTGAGGCCCACATTCCTGCCCCACCCCACCTCCAAAAGACTAGAAATTACTTCTCTAATCTTATTTCTTATATTTTTGTCATTTCCCAGTGATTACCATGTATCAGCTGTACTGTTACTCTTAGTTCTTTTACTCACCCCCAAGGTCTATGCACATGTTCTTATTTATTTATTTATTTATTTATTTATTTTTGTTAATTATCACCTGAGGACATTTTTCCATTACCTTTTAGGGAAAGAGAGAAGAACATCAATGTGAGAGAAACACATCTATTGGTTACCTCCTGCATACTCCCCTCCCCTCACTGCCCAGGCTGGGGAGGAGCGTGCAACCAAGGTATATGTCCTTGACAGGAATCAAACCTGGGACCCTTTGGTCTGCAAGCTGGTTCTCCATCTACTGAGCAAACCAGCTAGAACCACATGTTCTTATTTAGATCACTAGAGTCCCAGTGCATGAAAATTCATGCACTAGAGGTGTGGTGCGGGGGTCCCAAAGCCTGGCCAGCCCCCTCTCACAGTCTGGGAGCCATCAAGGGCTGAAGATGACCCAGCAATCAGGGGAAGGTGAAGCCCCCATCACATCTGTGCTGCTGCCACTGCCAGCAGTGCAAGCCTTGGCCAGTCCTGAGCACCGCCATCTTGTAGCTGTGGGTTCCTGCCATCTTTGAGTGTGTGGCAGTCAATTAGCATATTCCTTCTTTATTAGATAGAATTATTCCTCATTCCCTTCTTCATTCTGTCATTAGAACTTATACATCAGCCTAAATTGTTGTCTCTTTCAGTTATAGTCAAACTAATTCTTCTTGCATTAACTATTATATAACTGTTCATTTCTTATATTATGTGTAATGATTTATAATTATTCCCTTTCTTTTGTTTTATTTGCTAGCTGCCCATCTTTCTTAGAAACTTGAATTGCCAGGGGATTTGGGACTATATGTCTGCCTTGTTAAATAGTGTAACTCCTCCACCTACTATTCTGTTCAACACACTGGAGAGGCTCCAAATATTTATTGGTTGAATAGATACTTCTATTAGAAGTCCATTTCTGACTCGATGTGGGTGAATATGGCATATATGTGTGTGATCTAAATTGACTCTCACTAGGAAGATACAATTATTTGTTCAGAATGTTCTTGCTAGTTCTTTGCTTTTTAAAACCAGAAGTCCCTGAAAGAATAAATGCCTTCTTCTGAAGTGACTTCTGCTTTTAGCGCTCTTTAAAAATTACACCTAACCAAGTTCTATTAGAGTCTATTTGATAAGATTACCCGGACTGATTGCAAGTGAGCAAGAAATGGGTTGAATTTAGCTGCTGTTCTACACTAATAAGATTGTAACTATGTACTTCAGAGATCACAAGGGATGCGCATTCACAGCCACAGGTCTTTAGTGCTGCTCTGTCCACTACTGAGATCATCGACAATGAGGAGATCAGAACTGGAGCCTCCCCAGAAAGTAACAGGAAACTTGGAATCTACTCAGTCAGCACAACTCTTGGAAATTGTTTCCCTGGAGAAAGCAGATGCTCTGAAATACAAATTAGCTATCTGAAAAGATTTATTATAAAATACATGTACAAGTGTGTTTATATACATTTTGATGCACAAACAGCACAAATGTCCTAAATATAGATGCGTTATATCTGGAAATCAATTTTATTAAGTATTCAATATTGTGATATTCTGTGATTAAACTACCAGCTTCATGAGAATTATTTTTATTTTTTTTTAGGATGTCATTCTTTCCTCTTGCAGGTAGCTGAAATGCAGTGATTTTCTGTAATTGTTCACAGAAATGAACGGGTTCTAAGCAACATGCTGTGCAGTTTTGTTTTGTTGTTTTTTTTTCAGTATAATTATTTTGACCTGAAATGTTATTCCCATTTTCTATTGTATGCCCTGGTACACATATATGACCTGAAAGTAAGAGAGTTGAATGCAGCTGGTTTTGTTTGCTTCTGAAGTTAATTGTTGCCTCCAATTAGTTTTTCAATACTCAGATGGTCTGAAATGAATTCTATGCACTCAGAATAAATGTGTCCTATTTTGCTTAAACCTTTTCTTAAACTTCAGGCCTGAATGAGGCAGTCATTTCTGTGTGTTCCATAATGATTTGGATATACATGTCATATTTAGCTCTTCACTTATTTTACAAGACTCAAAAGCAGGTAGAATATCTTTTATTTGCTGGTTTTTACTGTACAAAGCAAATGAAAAAAATTTAAATTTAATCATGTATGTATAATCGTTTTACAAAAATGATTTTTACTTTTAACAACTTTATATGCAATAATATTTTTCTAACATCACTATACTTATAAATGAGGTAAGAAATTGGTGAATAACTTAAATAAAAATCACCGAAGTCCAGAAAATTTTTGAAATATTAGCAATGAAGTATAAAACAGTGAGTGCACACATAAACACATATAAATATATATTTTTAAATAATAAAAATGCTGGGTAAAATACAGTGAGTTATTACTATACTCTGTAAGAACATAGATTTTTTTCAACTATTTTAATAGTAACTAAGAATTGTGTAATAAAAATTAGTCAGTAATAAGCACAAAGATTATTGTTCAAATATATTCATGGTGTTTATTATAATAAGTACTACTTATTAGAGGAAAATCCTTAAGTATCCAAGAATAAGACTTATGGTGCTTTAAAACAAATTTTGTAGTATTTTTAGTATTATGTATTTAAATGGTTTTAATGATGAGAAATACTCATAAGTTAAAATTGACTTTATATACACCCCTATGTTCATAACAGCTCAATTTACAATTATAATCATTTTTATTTATATGACATTTATTTGTTATTTATTTTACTGCCTCATTTTTAACTTACTGAAGCCACAATATGATATATTATTTCAACTTTTCAAAATCACTTGAGATTTCCTTTGTGATTTAAAATGTGGTCAATTTTTTAAAAATATGGCTGCATACTTGAAGAAATGGTAAATTACAACTTTCCAATTTATAAAATTTGTCTGTTATTTAATTCAATGTGAAACTCATTTTCATTTTTTAATTATTCCTTCATTAAAATGACAGTTATACTTCATGTTAGGTCTGTTTTCATATTTTTGTTAGAATTTTATATTAAATCTTTTTTCTCTAAAATTTAAAGTTCTAATATTTGCCTTACTAATTTTTTCCAGGCTTCAAAACATTAAATGTCCAGAGGAAGAGATATAAGTCTTTGTCTATATTTAAATTTCTTAAATTCTCATTCAATACACATCACATTTCCATTTACTGGTAACATGGCTTTTCCCTTTCTCTTCTTCTTTTGGCTAGATTTCATTATCAATTATTATTGCCAAAGGGTCTATGTTCACGGATGTTGTATTTCCTGAATTGTGCTGCACTTGAAATTGCTGACATAAGTAGAAAGGCAGGCATAGGCCATGCTTCAGTATTAGCTAAATCGCAAGTTTTCCATTTACATCTCTACCCTTATGCCTGTAGATGGCCACAAGTAATCCAGGCTTCAGAAAATTAAATGTCCAGAGGAAGAGATATAGCTCTCTTCTCTTTGAGCAGCAATCTCACCCTCCCTATCAAACTTCTCTTTGCATATCATGTCTCCAGTTGTGTCACACATGCATTGCTGCACCAACTGGTGCTGCCAGAAGAAGAGCATGTGCTATGTGCATAGACAGATTTACCGAACTTATCACTGAAAAGGTAGTGGCACTGACTTCCACTGATGTGGGAACTACATGAGGAGGGAAAAGGACTCCTAAATAATCCAGGATGTCATTTGAAAATAAGGAAATGGGTGCTGGGTAAGGAGCCAGCAATAGCCCCGTGTTAGTTTTATTTTGATTATTACTCTGCTTTGAAAGGGTAGCATTCATTTTGCACCAGCTATTAATTGAACCTTAGTGTTGGAGATCAGCCAGCCCTCTATGTAGAATTAACATGCTGCTTGGTTTAGATAGGATATTCTGATAATTTTCTTACTACCTCTACTGGGCACGCTGCTCCTGGGAGAGTAGCTCTTCCTTTTCTCTTCAAGTCCGTGTTACCTTCTTTTGTGGTAACTAGGGACACTGTATATGTGGTGTTATAGCAGGTGTATGTGTATTCGTTTACCATTTAGTCCTACCATGTGACTCTCATTCACAGCTGGAGAACTGGTTGCTATTCAAGCCTTGCCACATATACTCCGACAGTTGAAAAGAAGATGTATCTTTACTATTCTTGTTCATCTTCACATTATCTGATAGGCTACTACCTTGAACTGGCTCAGGTACACATCTAATCTATATCTGTATCCCATGACCTTGTATTCTGGAGTAAATGATTGCCAATTTGGCAATTCCATTAAAGTATATAGTGGGACCATTATATTGAAATTTTACATTTTTTTTTCAGTGCTTAGATTAGTTTCCAGGAAACACAGTATTGAACACTAAGTCAAATATAAATTACAGAGGTATCTTAACTAAATTGTTATTTCCTTGCGTTTCTTTTCATGGAAAACAAATGCATCTAAACTGAACTAAGCCATCTAAAGTCATGCATTAGGATTTTATTTATTGAATGAAATATAGTGCACATAGATGACTTTGCTTCTAAACTCTTCCTATTTTAATTGAGATTCCCAAATTGCAAAAACTATTAAGGACATTTTTTGTGATATACCTTATATTTGTTTATTACAAACTCAAAATCCTGAGTAACAAAAATTCAAGAAAGAAAATTATAATGTAGTAGGAACTCAAAAGGTTTTCTAAAAGTAAAATAAGCTAATATAGAGTGAGATTTGAGGAAAGTAAAAAATAAGTTTCTTTGTGAAAATCACATTATGCAAGAAGATACTTATATTAAATATTTCAAAAATAATATGTTATGTAAGTGTCCATATAAGGAAAATAATTTTATAAGTTTTAGATTAATTTTTCTAAATATAAGGAACAATTTCACTTAATGTTTAATACACAATAGTTTTCAGGCATTTGATTATTTAAAGGGATTTAAACAGTTAACACAGCATAAACCCCAATGATGAGAGATAATCATTGATCATCTACCTCTGCACAACCCCTACAGGAGATCGAGCCCACAACCCAGGCATGTGCCCTGATTGAGACTCTAGCCATGACAGCCTGGTCCACAGGTAAATGTTTAACCACTGGGCAACACTGGCTGGACAGCCTCTCATCCTATCTAATAAAAAAGGAATATGCTAACTGACCATTACACTCATGCACCAGGCCCTCACAAAGATGGTGGCGTTCACAGCCAATAAGGAAGGAATATGCTAATTGACTGCCATTCCCTCAAAGATGGCATGGCTCACAGCTACAAGACAGTGACACCCAGTTCCCTCAGCCCCCATCCCTGCAGCCATGCAGGACTGGCCCGAGGTGCAGGCAAGCCTCGGATGGCAGCTGCCCAGCTGCTCAGGGCTGCCTGAGGCTCAGGTAACCAGGGCCAACTGAGGCTTGTGCTACTGACAGTGGTAAAGGCAGAGGTGTGATGGGGGCGTCGCTTTCCCCTGATCACTGGGTCACCTCCCATCCCTGAGGGCTCCTGGACTGTGAGAGGGGCAGGCCAGGCTGAGGGACACCCCTGCAGTGCATGAATTTCATACACCAGGCCACTAGTATTTTTATACAAAAGGATATACCAAGCAAAGATGTATTACTGAACAAATGTTAATTAATTTGATGTTGGTTAATTTGGATCAGCGTGTCATAAATGGCTACTGAATAGCTAATGCCTACGTGGTTGTTGAAAACTCTAAATTTAATATAATAACAAATATTTTGGTATATGCAAAATAATAAATATTACCAAAGATTCAAGGCGTCACACATAATCTGAAATATGGTAAAACCAATGTTTTATTATTTACTCAGACATATTTCAGTAATTAACTCTAGCTTCTTCAGCGAACTTTGATTGCAAGCAAGTGCTTTATCTATAAAGTCTAATTAATGATTAGTTTAATGCCAAGGTTATAAGCAATAAGGTACACTTCTAATTGCAATTTGTTGACAAATAATCCACACTTTTCTAGATATTTAAAGTAATATTTCATTTAGAATTTTATAGAAAGGGTGCAAATACATGCATGTGTTCAGGTACATTTTTAAGGTATTATATTGTAAAGCAGAGGATGCCTTAATTAATAAGCCAAATTTATTTGGAGTTTTTTTTAAATTTTGTTAGTTCTAGAGGCCCAGAGGAAATATTGCTTTTCAAATTCCCAGGCCCCAAATAAAGAAAGTCTTTCTCTATTATATACCTTTTTCAGTTATTTTGTCTTCCAAATTTGAAGTGAGACTTCCAGACCTTCTGAGAAAAAATCCTCTGTGCTGCGACAAGGCTGTGAGATCATATCTCAAGGCCTGGCCTGGCACCAGCACTGACAACTCTGTCTGGGGCATAGTTTATGGCCTCTCTGGAGTGGGAGAAGTCTCATTTGTCCCTATTATTTAAGCAAGCAAACATTTACAGAAGCCAGAATAACAAACAGCAGTAAAATTTCAAATAGTAGTTTTACCCAAGATAGAGGTTACTATGCTTCAAAGGGAATATGAACAGAAAGAGATCATGAACTATAAGCCTATCACAAACTGTTATAAGCTTGAATAGATTGTAATCATAGCTTTGGTGATTTTTAACTGTTTTGTCTCAAGTGAGATAAGATGTTTTCTCAAAAGTGAGATAATAATTACATTCTAATCCTCTAAAATAACTACTAAATCTGATGATATATAAATGAGCACCCAAGTTTGCTATTAAATTGATGGTCAAACATCACTGTGATTGAGTTTTAAGGAAACAAAATTTATATTAAGAAAATAGGCAGAAATTATTTTGTGCTCTAGAGTACAAAAGAAGGCTTTCAAATGAAAATACAACCTAGATTTTAACAATTTTTAAAATGCTTTTCTGTCTTCTTTCTAAACAGTCATCTCAGAACCTCATGTTTTATTTAAAGAAGCAGGTTTACAATACTGTATTTCTGAACACTGAAATACAGTATTACGTTTTCATCCCAAATCCAAATCCATCCCCATAATGATCTACTCTCTATTACTTTCTCTCCTTTCAAATGCCTACCTGGAGCTCCCTCTGGCCTCATTTATATCCTTTTCTTCATTACATCAAACTGTGTTTCTTCTCTTCTTATCAGCTTTTCTATAATGTCTTAGAGATATGTTACCTTGAATTAACTAACTTAATACATTCTATTCCTATTAACAAACCCTTATAAGTTTTTTTCTTCCCATATACAACATTTCTAGTTATAACAAATATGCATATCACATATTGAAACAGGAATTTTGGGAGGTGAAAAGGATAGGTGTTAGAAAATTTTAGATATTAAGGGGCCATGAAAGAAGCACAGGGCTGGAGAGCAGCAGAAGGTACATTTCCATAGAATGAGGGAGTTGGGAACAGCAAGAGGTCTGTATTTACAGATTAAAGAGAAGGAAGCCCTTCATTGGGAGGGAGAAGAAGAAAGCCCAAAGGTAATAAGAAAACAGTAAGGAAGGAGGGGGGAGAACCTCACATGTCTCATATGAGGTTCAACCTTTTGAGCCCAGGAGTTACTATAGTAACCAGGCTAAGGGACTAGTGACCAATCAGAGGGGATATCAAGGCACCAGGATCTGCAGCCTTTACAAGCCATAGGGAAAAGGAACTCAGTGGGACCCTTTCCCCTTCCCTGTGTGGGAGTCCATTCTGTGGGACTCTTTCCCTCTCCCCACTTGGGAGTCTGTACTTATTCAATAAAGCTCCACCTTTGCTATACCACTTTCTGTCCATGGATTCATTCTTCGATTCCGGCGGACAAAGAATCTAGGTTCCAGTCCAAAAATTCGGTACCAATACTATGACATAATAGGAAACTAAATGTATATATAAATGTTATTAAATAACCACAAGTACTTAGGAAAACTGAGTTGGATTTTTTAGATAATACTACAGTTGTCAATGTTTGGGCATTACTCTAAGAGCTATCATGACTAAAGAAATATCAAAAGTTTAGTTTCAGCAAGAAATAAACTCAGAGAAAGACAAGACCTTGTAGAAAATGTGTTTTGCCTTTTAAAAGCTTCCAAGAGGAAGCCAAAATGATTTGCCTCCTCTAAACAATGATAATTACTGCTTTGCAAACAGAAATGGCAAAATACTCAGGAAACAATTGGGGCTGGATTAATTGCTGGACAATTGCCGTCGCTGCTTTATATAATCTTTGTCCTTTCAGCCATGGTGACAGAATGCTTGCTCCACAAATAGTTTCTGATCATCCATTCCTGGGAAGTGCAATAGGTTACTGAGTTTCAGAGCTTTCATTTTTATTACTTTGTTAGGAGTTAGTCTTGCATGAGTTTTCACAGAGCACTAAGGAATATTTTAACCGGAAAGCTCTCTAGAATTGATATAGAACAGACATAAACTGAAGTGGACCAGTGGTGAGATATGAGAAAATAGGTAATGATGCAGGAGATCAGAAATTTGATTTCATTAATGTAGACTTTACTGGAAAATATTGGTTCCCAAATCAGTATCCATTTTTCTCAGCAGAGAATTTAGCCCCTCATTCCTCCTTCATCCACAAAGAGCTTGTGTCACAGATGAAAATGTCCCCTTCCTGGACTCTCAGAGTGGTTTAAGAGTAAGCACCAATTATTCTTGTATCCATTACCAGTGACTGGCCAGAAAAACTAGGCTAAATAAAATATATGGCACTTTTAGGACATGTGACCTAATTCGGGTGAAGGAGATGTAAGACAATGGAGAGGTTTTTGAGACAGGAATTATCAGAGGTAATATTGCCCAATGTACATTGTGTACACACTTTAGGCTCTGAACTCAAGAAATAACATTCTCACACTGTGAGAATAAGGCTGGCAACACAGATGCTGTGATTCAGCCCATTGCTCAGACCTGCATATGCAGGTATGTGAGCAGTGAGTTTCTCATGGATCAGACAGGCTTTGAACTAAGCAAATACGTTACAAGTCATCCTATAGTTAGACAGTTCTCTTCAAAGATACTCTTCTAAGACTGGCTTTCCAAAGCCCTTCTTTTTATTCCTGTAGCCGAGAGTCCCCACTCAGTGTAGGGTTCTCTGTTTCTGGAGGTGAATCCTTGATAATGTTTCCTGGATTTCACCACTATCACCCACATCCACACTTCTGTGTAGTTTCCTCAAAACTCTACACACGTGGGCTCTAGTATCAGCTCAGTCTCAGATACTTATTTCCTCTTTTACTCATAAACTGGAATTTATAATATTCTCTGCTCTCTGAATACGCTATGTTACTAGTGTTTTAATTTAATTTCTTTTGTAATCTTTATGGTATGTTGGATAAAGAGTAGAAAGATTGGAAGCAATAGAAACCCCATTATCCTAAGGTAACCTGGAACTAGCTGCCTTGGCTTTTACCTTTTTAATGCGTTCCAGAGTTAATGCTACTTCAGTGCCAGAAGAAATATCCTTTTCTGTCACAATTTTTCCTATAGCCGTAAATATGCCAATCTTGTTTCTTTTTATGCCTTTTACCACTCTTTTTAATTTTAGAAAACTTCAAGATGTAAACAGAATCCCTACTTGTTTTCTTTCTATCAGCACTTCATTACTAAGAAGGTACCAAATATCAATTCTACTGCATTTTTAAAAAAAAAAAATATTTGAACTTTTTTTTTCATTTTCACTACCCAAGATTGGTTTTCTTAAAATGTTTTCCATAGATTTTTTTCAGTACTTCTCTAGCATTTCAAAGGTTATTGTCATTAATTTTTTGCATTCACATTGCCTCAATACATTCTAACCAAAAAGCATTCACTAATTGAACAAGTGAAAATGTTACCTCTTTAAGTAGTATCCATTCAGAAAAGACCTCCTCCCATAAGACCAATATTTAATACAACCCTGTTTTAAATGAGTGCCTTCCAAGACTTCTATAATTACTTCTATATTCTTCTTGTACCTTCTTTCAGAAAGCTAATACTGTAAATACCCCAGACTCTTCCCCTCAGCAAATTTTGCCATACTTACCTCACTTTATACAATAGCTCTATCATTTGAAGTTGGGGGGTAGGAGAAGCCTGGAGGAGGTCAATGGGGGGAGGGATAAAAAAAAGGAAACATATGTACTTATATTTGTAATACTTTAAATAAATAAACAATAAATAAAAGAATTACACTAATAATCTTTGTTTATTGTTGAAAATTTTATTTCAAGAATATTTGTGAAATTGACTAATTATCGATCCTAATTTTCCAAGGGATTTTTTTTCCTGACACACAAGCATCTTTAGTTCATAGTATATGGTATAATTAAAACATTGGAAATACTTATGCTTTTTCAGGATTTCCTTTCTTCTCTCCCTTCTTCATTTCTTAAGCTTTATTCGTTTAGTCATAAAAGTGGATTACTATGAAAATCTTCCTCATCATCTTTGGTATAAGTAGATATTCTAATCTAGCTGCAATTCTAAAATGTGGCTCCAGTCAATGCTTTTGCAGCTCTTTTCAAATATTAAGTTCAAAATTAGAATGTTCTTACATCCTTGAACTACTAACAACTCTTTTAAAGTTTTGTTAATATTAAAATTTTCAGGGGAAAATATACATAAAAGTAAAAGCAATCATAGTATAATACCGAAAGATATGAGGAATGAATGTACAGGAAATCATGAAAATGTAATAAGCCGAGACATTAGAAATTAGACAAAACAATAATTTAAGAACATCAAAAAGAACTTCAATGTATGTGTTGTGTAAGTACATCAAAAGTAGAGAATAAATGTCTTCTTTTATTGGTAAAGGTAAAAAAAAAACACCAAGAAAACCTTTTGGGTCTAAAAGGAAGTGACATTGTTGCCTAAAAGATTTGAAATATTCTACTTTCAAATTATCATTCAAAATATATTAATTAGCATCAATACATTAAGAGATGTTTAATATCTAATTAATTCTAGAAGTATGACAAAAATGGAGTCTCCTAAAGATTTTGGGAAAATTTTTGGTTAAAATTCATAATAAGACTAAAAAAAAATTAAAATAGATAACTTTTTAAAAAATCTTTGAAATGATAGCAAAGATACAGTTTCAAAAGTATTAAATTAACTAGAGGCCCAGTGCATAAAATTTGTGCACAGTGGTGTGTGTCACTCAGTCCAGCCTGGACCCCATGAGAGATGTCTGGCTGCCTGATTAGGCCCAATCTTAGTAGAATAGGGCCTAAACGGGTAGCTGAACATCCCTCTCACAATACAGGACTGCTGGCACCCAACTGCTCGCCAGCCTGCCTTCCTGATTGCCCAAACTGTTTCTGCCTGCCAGCCTGATCACCTCCTAACCACTCCCCTGCCAGCCTGATTGATGCCTAACTGCTCCCCTTCCAGCCTGATTGCCCCTAAATGCCCTCCCCTGTAGGTATGGTCACCCCTAATTCCCTCCCCTGTAGGCCTGGCTCCTCCAACTGCCCTTCCATGCAGGTCTGGTCACCCCCAACTTCCCTTCTCTGCTGGCCTAGTCACCCTTAAATGCCCTCTCTTGCAGGCCTGGTTTCTCACAACTGTCCTCCCCTGCTGGTCTGGTCACCCACAACTGCCCTTTCTTGCAGACCTGGTCCCTCCCAACTGCCCTTCCCTGCAGGCCATCTTGTGGTGGCCATCTTGTGTTCACATGGGGGAATCCATCTTGTGTGTTGGTGTGATGGTCAATTTGCATATTACTTTTTTATTAGATAGGATAGAGGCCTGGTACATGGGTGGGGGCCAGCTGGTTTGCCCTGAAGAGTGTCCTGGATCAGGATGGGGATTCTCTTGGGACATGGGGTGGCCTGGGCAAGGGGCCTGTGGTGGTTTGCAGGCTGGCCACACACCCCCAGTGACCCAAGTGGAGGCCCTGGTATCTAGAATTTATTTATCTTCTATAATTGAAACTCTGTAGCCTTGAGTGGAGACCTGGGCCAGCCAGGGTATGCAGGACGTTTGGCTCCCTTCATTGCTGGGGAAACTCAAGCCTCCTGCTCTCTCTGTGGCTGTAGTCATCTTGGTTGGGTTAATTTGCATACTTGCTCCTGTTTGGCTGGTGGGCATGGTTTAGTGGAAATATAGTCAATTTGGATATTACTCTTTTATTAGATAGGATATGCACACATTTAATCTTATAAACAAGTGGGCTTATGTATTATGCTAAGTGAGTAATGCTAAGTGAAATAAGCCAGTCAGAGAAAGACAAGTATCACGTAATTTCACTCATATGTGGAATCTAATAAACAAAATAAAGTGATGAACTAAATAGATCCAGAGGCATAGAAGCATAGAACAGACTGTCAAATCTCAGAGGGAAGGCAAAGGAATGTTGATGGGTGGGAAATGGTCAACCAAGTTGTGTGTGTGTGTGTGTGTGTGTTGTGCATGTGTGTGTGTACTAGAGGCCCAGTGCATGAAATTTGTGCATGGGGGGAGAGTTTCCTCACCCCAGCCTGAACCCTCTCCAAATCCGGGACCCCTCAGGGGATGTCCAACTGCCAATTTAGGCCCAATTTCCGGGATTGGGCCTAAACCAGCAGTCAGGCATCTCTCTCACAATCCTGGACCACTGGCTCCAAATCACTCACCTGCCTGCCTGCCTGGTCACTTTTAACTGCCCTCCACCCACCAGCCTGCTTGCCCCTAACTGCCCCCCTGCCAGTCTGGTCACCCTCAACTGCCCCCCTGCTGGCCTGGTAGCCCCCAACTGCCCCCTTGCCAGTCTGGTTGCCCCTCATGGCCACCCTCCTTATCAGGGCATCCCATGCAGCCTGCTGTTCAGCAATTTGGTCGTTCCTTACTTATCCCTATGCCAGCCTGGTCATAGGCAGCCATCTTGTGAGCATGTGATGGTTAATTTGCATATTACCTCTTTATTTTATGTGTGTGTGTGTGTGTGTGTGTGTGTGTGTGTGTGTGTGTGTAACTCATGGACCCAAACAATAGGGGGGTGAAGTCCTGGGTCAGGGCCGGGCTAGAAGGAATCAATGGGGGAATAAAGGCAACATATGTAAAACTTTCAACAACAAAGATATAAGTAAGTAAGTAAATAAATAAACAAACAAACAAATAAACAAAAACATTAATACATAAAGAAGTGGGCTTAACCAAGAACCATGCAGCCTGGGTGATGCTGTGTTCGTATGTTTACATCCTTTTATAGCCCTGTCTTCTGGAATTTGAATCTGTTATCTAAGTCCTGTCTTCTTGGCAGAAATGACCGGACACTTTGCTAGTTCTGTGAAATCTAAGCTTAAGTTTTAAGAGGCATTGGCTACTTCTGCTTTTGTTCTTCGGGGGCAGTGCGCCATTATGTATGGAATTCAACTACTCTGAGACCACAATGCTGTGAGAAGCCCAGCCTAGCCACAAGGAAAGTTCTCATGGAGAGATAAAGCCTCATTCCATAGCTTTAGTGGAACTTCCAGCCAACAGTAAGAATCAAATTGGCCATCTTGCAAGTGAGGCTTTCCAGGAGGTGAGCCTGGCATCAGTCAAACCGGCCCAATTGATGCCTTGTGAAGGAGGGGAACTGTCCTTATTGAGCCCAAGTATTAAAATTGTGAGCAATTAAACAAAATGACTGTTGTCCTAAGTCACAAAGTTTTGAGGTATTTTGTTCACAGCAATAAAATAAAAGAAGTTTAAAGCCTGGTCCTTGATACCCCAAACCCTCCTATCTAAAGGTCATAATGAAGAATAGAGATCCATAGCTAGTGTTGGGTTTTTTAAACATTTTCAGTAGAATTCTCTCACTTTATAATTGAGAAAACAGACCCCTCTGGAAAAGGCTTGCTTAGGATTGGCACAGGACTGGGACTTAAATTGAGAAATTGTAACTTACAACTCAAACTTACTTGAGGACTACCTGATTACTTATGTACTTTTTCTCTGTAGGAGGGTCTACAGTTTTAGAACGTGGAATACAGAGGAGAGCATTTCCCACTTCAGAGTGTAAGTGAACCTATTTTCTGCTTTTGTGATATGTTAAATTCATACCCATTTTGCTAAAACCTAGAAAGAAATTTGGTTCATGACATTCAATCTATTTCCCTCTTTGAAACAGAAAATAGTGATAATACTTCACTGGTGTCCTCAAAGGAGCCATAATCACTGACCTTTTAAGTGCAGTTTGTATTATGATTGGTATGCAATTCAAGGTATTTTATCAGAAAAGTGTTTCCAGAGCCAGCATGGCTGATTTCTTCTCCATGGCTTTACTATGCAACATTAGAGGTTTACGTTGGTTTAAAATCCAATATTAATAATGAATTGATTGTGTCATAGATTAGCTACTGTCATGATATAAGGTAATGGGCTTCTGCTTGAGCAGGCTCATAATTTCTGCCATATTCCATAATAGCACATTCAGAGGCAACATTTGACTATATTTTCCATCTGCTTCACAGATGAATTTGCTTCTGGAAAAGCACATGCATTCAATTTAATTTTTAGTAATCTGTGCCCCTTTGAATTTCAATCAAATCCAGTTAACAAAAACAACAAAAAGTTCTCTGTGAAATATGATGCTGTTAACTTTTACATATTGCAATATGCTTTTATGCAAAGGAGTTTGGGGTGGAATTATTATTGTTTTTATTCTGTTATTTTGACCTGAGGTTTTATTGGAACATAAATTCACAGCAAAATTTACCTGCCCTCTCCAATAACCTGTTGACATATGAGGTACTTTATATGCTTCTTTATTTTACATAATTTCTTCAAAGGCTCTAAGACGTTCCAAAACTGTTTATTTAAAAAATGAAGTTATTGTTGTCACCTTCCTTAAGATATGAAAAATCTATCAAGCAGCTTTATATATGAGCTGTTTCAATTTTCTCAAGTTATATTTCCTCTTCTATGATGATATGTAAGATGAATATTTTTTGACTAAACTCTAACCTGAGCTTTGGTCTTTAGTCTCTTTTTAGGTCTTAGTTCTCTTGCAAGAAACTCAAATTCATAGATCATATTCAAATTTAAGCAATACTGTCCATTAACATCTTCCCCACAAATTTATATTGAAGGTCATAAAATGGAATAGTAAATCTATAAAGAAGCACTGATATTGAAATGGATAATGGTATAAGTTTTAGAATAAAATAATAATAAAAATTCTAAAGGTGGCATATCTACCCTCCTCTTTACCCTTCCACCTCCCCTGTGCAGGAATATCTGGACCATTCTAAAACATAATATGGTAGTTTGCTAAACTACAACCTCTCTGAATTTCCTGTTGGGGTACAATTGTGATTGTTTCTATGAAATACACACATTTGAAGAATATATAGAAAGAAATATTAATGAGAAAGCCTCAGTAAATCTCTGTTTTTAGGGTAGAAGCATTATCTACATAATAGACAATCTACAGACAGTTTCTTAGCTTCAGAAATGGTCAGCTGAGCAAAAGTACCAGGCAGAAGCTTAGGGAGAAAGAGTATGCAGCCTCAAAGATTCTATTTAAAACCTGACTCCTCTCAAGTTTTATGATATGAAGGTTCAGAGTTCATACTGAGATTAAACATTCATTATTACAGTCATTTAAAAATATAAAGGAATGATGGGAAATATAAAAGTTAATGGAAGGGATGGAGATGTTCTAAGAAATATTTTATAATGTTTTTCCTTTTTAAACCACTGTAGAATCTGATTGATTTTTCTATAGAAGAAAAAAGTAGTGCACAATTAAATTTATACTCATTGAATCAAGTCATGATAAAAAATGTTCTCTAATGCCAAATATAATAATTCTTTCATCTGTATTTCTTAACAACTTTTGCCACCATTTTGTTCTCTACGTTTGTGTTATCATGTATAAAAAAATGACAATTTTATATAAAGTAGATGTAATATATTTATTTTTGAATTGGATATAATTATCTCCCTAGCTAATAGGCTTAGAAGCAAGTATATATTTAATTCTGTTAATTTATAAGTCTTAAAAATCATTTTAATCTTCTAAGTAATACTTAAAAATTTATAAATAATTTTCCCTTGACTTCTGAAGCACAGAATTTAGGTAGTCTTGTAAAGACTAAGCACTTCAATTTTCTGCTGCTTGGGAGAGTAGATACATTAAATGACCTCTGGATTTAAAAAACAAAAACAAAAACAAAAAAGGTTTAATAAAATATTCTAAAAGTCTTTTAAAAGGCAATGTTGAGCTTCTAAGATATTAAAGAGCTAACTCATCCTAAAGGCATTTTCGAAAACTGATCTTATTTCTTGTTGTGAAGATAGTGGGAAAAGAGAGAACCCAGAAACCACCTTTTTCACAGTGGAGAATCTAATTGCAGTAACTTTACTCCCGTAGTGAGACATTAAAAGATTATAGCCTTATGTAAAAAAGGAACTAGAATGAGCCTGCTTCTTTAAGAAATCTAAGTGCTAAATGCAGATTTAAAACTAAACAAAACTCCCCTGATAATTCATAACCACAATCTAGTTGTCAAATGGAATATCTTTATGTGAGTGGTCTAAAAAATAATCAAGGTGAAACTTTTAGCTTAAAGTATTTCCAGTTTATAGTGCCCTAAGAAGCAAATTCAGATTCTGTTTTGAGATATGTGTATTCAAACTAGGCTTCAAAAAAGCTTCAGGAAAAAGAAATCCAAAATATATAACCTCCAAAAGAGAAACAGGCATTAATTTTTAGAGTCAACATGGGAAACAAAATCAGACAGTTTAGTTAAAATACAAAAATTATTCAAATATTTGAATAAGAAATACAGTATTAGAATAGAAAAGCAAGGCACCAAACACTCATCACACTTAGATGATATTATTTTCCATCTAGGAAGTCAAGAGAAAGTATAGATTAATTATTAGAATTATTCAAAGAATTTACCATTATTGCTGAACATAGCATTATTAAAAAAAGCAACTATATTTTTAACAAAATATAGCTTTTAAGATACTATTTATAAAAGTATCAAAATACAAAACAAAATTAAATATAACAAAAGTCTTTGAAGATATCTATAAAAAATTAAATGTTCAAATGCAATAAAGAGACATAAATAATTGGAGAGATTTATCAGGTTCATGGTTTGTATGATGCAATATTTTAAACATACCAATTGTCCCCAAACTTATTTATAGACTTAATACCATTAAAGTTTACAAGAGTTTGCCTGTTAGCTTTGGATTTTGACAAGGTAAATTAACTTCTAAAGTTTACATCAAATAACAAATGGCTAACTCTAGCTAAGATATTTCTGAAAAAGAATAGTTGGGGGACAACATAAAGTACTAAGAACAAATCATGTTCTTATGACAGAACTAGTTTTTAGGGTAGTGTGAAAAAATGGAGTTTCAATAAATAGTTATGGGATAATTATTTTTCTAAGAAATTGACACCTTACCTCAAATTGCATACAAAATAAATAACTAGATAATTTCAACAGAATAAAAAGGCAACTTACTGAATGGGAGAAAATATTTGCAAATTATATATCTGATTTGTGGTCAATATCCAAAATATATAAAGAACTCATGCAACTCAAAAGCAATCTAAACAAACAACAAAAACAATGTGATTTAAAAATGAGCAGAAGATCTAAATAGACATTTTTTTCAAAGACAGACAGATGGCCAATAGATACGTGAAAAGATGCTCAACAATACTAATCACCAAGGAAATGAAAATTAAACCCACAATGAGCTCTAAAACTTCACACCTATTAGAATGGTTATTAATAAAAATACAACAAGTGTTATTGAGGTTGTGGAGAAAAAGGAACATTTTTTCACTGTTGGTGGAAATGTAATCGAGATAGCCATTATGGAGAAAAGTATGACAGTTCCTCAAAAAAATTGAAAATTGAACTATCATGTAGATTCTATCAGAAGAAATAAAACGTAGATAAACACAAAAAATCAAGCTCATAAATACAGAGAACAGATTGAAGGTTGTCAAAGGGGGATGGTGGATGTTAGGAGAAATGTTTTAAAGGGTCAAAAGGTACAAACTTCCAGTAATAACATAAATATGTCATGGGATGCAATGTACATCATGGATATATAAAACCCTATCATGCAAATAGACTGAATGGTGCAACAACAGAACACTGGTCACTATGATGTGCTTGACCACCAGCAGGCATGTATAAAACATGGTGACATCGGCCATGGTGGAATGGTAGAGCAGGTGAGTGGAGGCACCAGACCAAGGCGGGGCACCAGTCACTGTCATTGGGGTGAGCCTATGGTGGTTACTGAAAATTCTTTGCTCCCATGCACCACAGTCCCCGCTGGGCTCTCGCACCTGCTGCTGGTGCAAGCCCCACTTGCACCTGCTGCCGGCGCCCAGCACCAGCCCCGATTGCTTGGCACCATCAGTGGAAGTGAGTGGCAGTTGCCAGCCCTGATTTCCCCTGAGCGCTTTTCCACTTCCCCCTGCTCCTGAGGGGCAATTGTAGCTGACAGCCACCTCTCACACCTGCTGCTGAAAACAGCCCTACTCAGACAGATAATGCAGAAGCTGCTGCTTTCTCCCGCTGCTGATGCCCAGTGCCGGTCCTAATCTCTCAGTGCCATAAGTGGGTGTGAGCAGGGCCAGCACCATCATTGCATGGGAGCGGTGGCAGCAGGAGCAGGGCTGCTGGCAGACTGGAGACCACGGGCCATGGTGAGAGGGGCCATATGGGGACATGGAGGATGGGCCAAGATCTGTTCCTATACCCACCATAGCCTCACAATCCAAAGTTCCTTTCAAGGTGCACAAATTTGTGCACAGGTTCCCTAGTAGTAATATGAAAGTACATCTGAAAGGTCCTGATCACAAGAAAATGCAATTTGTTTTTGTAACTATCTTAAGTGACATATGTTAATTAGACTTATTGGAGTGATCTTTTTGCAATGTATGCAAATATTGAATCATGTTGTACAACTAAAACTAATATAATGTTATATGTCAATTTTATCTCAACTAAAATATATAAAATTATAAAATGTCAAAAGTATAAAAGTTTAGTTGACAATAGGATATAAAAATTATGAATATGAGACAGTGAAACAGTTTATATTGTACATAATAAACACAAAAAATAAAAAAAAACATTGAGAAATATAACCAAAACTAGAGGCTCAGTGCACAAAATTCATGCATGGGGTAGATGTTCCCTTCAGCCCAGCCTGAACTCTCTCCAATCCCTTAGGGGATGTCCAGGGATCCAGCCTAAACCAGCAGTCAGACATCCCTTTCACAATCCTGGGCTGTTGGCTCTTAATCACTCACCTGTCTGCTTGCCTGGTTGCCCCTAACTACCCCTCTTGCCAGGCTGATCGCCACTCACTGATCCCCTGCTGGCCTGTTTGCCCCTAAATGCCCCCCACTGCTGCCCAGGTTGCCCCCAACTGCCCTCTCTCTGCAGGCCTGTTTGGTCATAAGTGCCCCCTTCCCCGCTAGCATGGTCACCCCTAACCGCCCCCCCCCCTGTCGCATGGTCACCCCCAATTTACCCCTCTCCCACGCCACCGCCCTGGCCATCCCTAACCGCCC
>PVJN01026513.1:0-30044 GCA_004026805.1 Lasiurus borealis | reverse complement strand
CCGGACAAATTGACACCCGAGGAGACGAGGAAGACAGAGCCCGGCCGAGCCCAGTCGAACAATAACAGCTGCCGTGGCGTCCCCGCCCCTCCTCCGCGCCGACCCGGAAGGGCTTCGGCCGCCAGCGACGCCGGAGTAAAGGGGAGGAGCCCGCACGACGGCTTACGCCGGTCTGCCCGAGCCCCGCCCACACAGGGTCTAGCCCCACCCACACCGCGCCTAGCCCCGCCCATCGCCCAGCGAGCCGCGCCCTGTCCCGTCCGACCCGGGCAAGGCCGGACGCCAGGGAATCCGGCGCCTCGGAGCGGGCGGGCGGGCGGGCGGGCGGTCCCTGCGGCCCCGGAGAAGCGGGGGGAGGTGAAGGGAGGGTTCGGTTCTGTCGCCGCGGCGCGCGGGGGTGCGGGACCCGCAGTGGGAAGGTCGCGTTCGGAGCAGGGCCCCGCCCTGGGGTCGTGAAAAGGTGTTTGAAGAGGCAGGCGGGCGTCTGCACAAGCTGGGCTGGGGTGCGATGACCTTTCTGAATTTGGAGACCAGGGCTTGACAGTGAAAATGGACTAATTTGTATATTCGAGACCGTAAATGAGGGCAGGTGAAGTTTATGATGGGATGCCCCTAAGTTGGAATACTACACGGCGCTCCCTTACCTAAAAAATATAAAAAGCCTGATTTATGTGCTAAGGGAAAACAAAGCACAAGACTCAGTGTATAAATGTATATACTAGATATATTTATAGATGACATATAACAATTACTTATAATATGTAATAAATAATAAGTTACGTTTTATTGTTGCATTAATATAAATGCATATTTTTACCATTGTGTAAATAAAGAGCAGGAATATACATAAATACCCATGTGTATATAGTCAATCTGAAAGGAAACACAACCGGCACCAAGAGAGGCGTGTGATTGGAGGAAAGAGCCATGTTTCACCGAGTTGTTCACGTGTGGTCTGAAATTTTTTGCAATGTTCACAAACTACCGATTGGAAAACACAGTTAATAAACTAGACAAATAACTTTTGTTCATTCAGATCATACTTAATACATCTTTTGTTTCCTGTGTACCTAGGAATTGCAACTACAAGGCAAATCCTGTTGTAAAAGAAGCACACATTTTGGAGGAGAGAATAGAAGACAGGGTTAGTGTCAGGATAGGTTACCCCAAACCAGAAGATGATGTCTAAACCAAGCAAATGAATTATGAGTGAAGAATCTGTCAAAAGGATAAAACTTTAGGGAAAGGAACTGAGGTCTTAGGCACAAGAAACAAAATGTGCAAAGTTCATGGATCTGTTCTGGGAATTTAAAGTTGTGTCACGGGGAGAAGTGACTGGAATTTAATGGCCTGGTTCCTCTTGCCTAATATTCTTTCTCTTTTGAGATCTCTCACGATGTAATTCTATTAAACTTTCATACTGGGCTGGCTATGTTTGGTTGCTACTTGATTTGAGTGGCCTTGCAAAGTATGAACTCAGAGGACTTTTTCTGGAGTATTTCGAGGGGATTTTACTAAAGGTTCAGCATACAAGAATTTGACATGAAAAGTTATCTGGGCCCTGGCCAATTTATCTCAGTGGTTAGAGCATCAGCCCTCAGACTGAATGGTTTTCAGTTCGATTCTCAATCAAGGACATGTACCTCGATTGTAGGCTGGATCCCAGTCCCATTCAGGGCCTGTGAGGTAAGCAACCAGTTGATGTGTCTCACATTGATGGTTTTTTCTCTCTCTCCCTCTTCTCCCTCCCTTTCACTCTCTAAAGATCAGTGATAGAAAAATTCTATATAATAAAAGCCTAACATGCAAATTGACTGAATGGTGGGAACTACTGACCGGTCACTAGGATGTGTACTGACCATTAGGGGGCAGACGCTCAATGCAAGAGCTGCGCCCCAGCCCTCAGGCCCCAGGCCAGCCAAGTTAGGTGCCAACAGATCCCTTCCCCCTATTTCCCCCCCCCTGAATTGCCCCACTGGTTGCCCCACACATCGACCCTGATCACCGATCAGGTCTAGAGACTCTACCCATGCACGAATTTCCTGTTCTGGGCCTCTAGTAAAAAATAAAAAGATCAGTGGAAAAAATGTCCTCAGGTATAGCCTCACGTGAGGATTAAAAAAAAAAAAAGTTACCTGAAATTGCGTAATCTGGTTCACTCATCCTTCCCCTGAGGGCGGGGAGGTCCCTGCCCAAGGCCTCCAGGTTGCAGAGCCCATTTGTCCCTCCCATCTGAGGGCTTCCCTCAGTCTTTTCTGGTGATACTAGTAGATATCAAGAATGTCCCCTCCTTCCAGAAGAAACCCAATTTCCTACTATTCTGAAAGCTATTGCCTTTACTCATAGCCCCAAAAGGACAACTCTATTACACAAAAACCTACCATCCTTACAACTCAGGAACATTCCCATACTGTTAGAGGAGGTGAGTAGCTGAGAAGCCACTCGTGCCAGATCTTGCAGGGTCTTGTAGCCATGTCAGCATGCATATAGAACTTTACCCAATGAACACAAGGGAAACTGAAGAGAAAGGTCAGAATTGGGTGTATAAGAAGACATAGAAATGGGCATTATGATATAGAGGCAATGGTGTGTAAAGAAGAACAGGGTATCACATGATCTCACTTATTTGTGGAATCTAATCAACAAAAAGAAATGACTAACAAAATAAGGCCTGAAGCATGGAGTCTTGGAACAGACTGACATACCTTGATGTGGGGGTTGGGGGAATGAGAAGAGATAAACCAAGGAACTTATATACTTAGATGCATAGCCCATGGACACAGGCAATTAGGGTAATGAAGACCTGGAGGTGGATGGGTAAGGGCTGGGCGAGGGGCGGGGGTGCAGAAAAGGGGGAAATGGGAGAAACCTGTAATTCTACCAACAATAAAAAATATGTTAAGAAAAAGAAAATTAAAAAAAGAGAAAAGAATGGGGTAGTGAACACAATACAATATACAGGTGATGCATTATGGAATTGTATATCTGAAGCCTATATAATTTTATTAACCACTGTCATCCAATAAATTCAATAAAAAAGTAAAGAACTTAGGAAACGTTACTTTTGATCTTGGTCCTACCACTAACATTGAATGATTGTGACCAATGATTTGGCCTCTAAGTGCACACTTCTATAAAGTGAAGGAGTTAAGTGTTACCTAAAAGGTTGTTCTAAGCCTGAAGTCCTTTAATTTGATGTCTATCCAACCTCCAGATCTAAAGCAGATGTAAAATAGGTCGTATCATCTAATTTAAAAGTCAGGGCCACAGGCGTCAAGTGTATATTGTTTTTCCACAGAACTGAGATGCACTATTTACTTCGTGCACAGGAATTGTAATGACCAGTTGCTGCAGAGTAGTGTAATCTCAAAAGAGCAAGGACTTGATTTTTAAGTCTTTCCCTGTGCCTTAGTTTGCTTATCTGGAAAATATAGATAATAACTGCCTCACAAAATCAATTTAGGATCAAGTGAAAGAATGTATATGAAGATATTTTGTAAATTATGAAAAATATATGCTGAATACATAAAATTCTTAGTGCTGCAATTTTTTTTTAATTTTACAGTATCTTGAGGGAGTGAAGACCTAATCACCATATAAATTCATGTTTTAAATCAGCTCCATTCCTATCTCTATATTATGTCTATCTTTTTCCTACATGTACTCCATAATATTTTCTCTAAGCCTATATGCTATCTTTTTGAAACAATACAGGGTAACCACAGAAATTTCATTTAAAACATTTACCCCAAATATTCAGAAACAACTTTCAAGAAAAATTCCTTAGGCAAAATGACAGAAATAAACCTCTCTTCCCTTAAATGGTAGGGTAATTCCTGGGATTTTCCATTCAGTTTGATTTTTTTTAGCTATTTCAGCCCCTTGGGTATGAATTCCAATAACCTCATCTCTCAATCTTACATCATATGGTGTGAAGGTCATAACTGAAATGTAAAAATTGTAAGACTACATTCTCCAAGGTCTCCTATTCAAGTTTTCCATGACTTTTTTAAAGGATATGTTTTTATTGATTTCAGAAAGGAAGGAAGAGGGATGGAAACATCAATGATGAGAGAGAATCATTGATTGGCTGCCTCCTGCAAGGCCCACAACTGGGGATCGAGCCTGCAATCAGGGCTGATGGCCTGACCATGAATTGAACCTTTTTTTTTTTTTAATATATTTTATTGATTTTTTACAGAGAGGAAGGTAGAGGGATAGAGAGTTAGAAACATCGATGAGAGAGAGACATCGATCAGCCGCCTCCTGCACGCCCCCTATTGGGGATGTGCCCACAACCAAGATACATGCCCTTGACTGGAATCGAACCTGGGACCTTTCAGTCCAAAGGCCGGCGCTCTATCCACTGAGCCAAACTGGTTTCGGCCATGAATTGAACCTTGACCTTTGGGTTCCTAGATCCACCCTCAACCACTGAGCCATGCCAGCCAGGTTCCATGACAGTTTAAAGTACAGTAGAATATTGTAATTTTTAATTTACTGCTCAGCCAAACTTATATGTTTCCATTTTCTCTAGTTTTGTCTGCTCTGAGATATGGGAAGAAAGGGAGGGATGGGATGGGAGAAAAGTGACTTGGAATACTGTAATCCATAGGTTCTTACTTTGGTGTCCATGGTTTCCTTAGTCAGTTCTTGAATGAACTCTGGGAACTCTGATCCTCCAGGAATGGTATGTAAACTGTTGGTTGTATGTACTGTATTTGCATACATGTAATTTTATGGGAAAGATTCTTGCATGAGTCCATGACCAGAAATAATTAAGAATCACAGTGAAAGGCCATTTCTTCTGCCATTCCTCAGTTCCATGACAGGACTAATTTTTCAACAAATACTAATAAGCTCAATACCAAATTTGGAGGAAGATAGAACTGGTTTCAAATCCTGATCTTGAATAAATTACTAAACTCTCTAAGCCATATTTACTTCATGAGATGACATAAGTAAAGCATCTAGCACAATGTCAAGCCTACTAAGTAGGCTAAGTACTCTGCTTGTTCTCCAACTTGTCACTAAGAACTGTAGGAGTTAAATGAGGCCAGTAAAGATCCTGCCTTAAAGGAGATTAGAATATCCTTGTGCTGAGTCATGAGTGGCTTTGGCCTGGGAAGGCTACAAGAAGAGAGGTACTGTGTTATTTTAGAGGACAGAATTTTGTTTTGGGAAATGAGAGTAGATTTTATGGAAGGTGACCTATTCAAACTGAGCCTTTAAGGGCATTAATCTTTCATGGTTATTGCTTGAACCTAGTCATGCCAATTGCTTCTGCCCTCTCCATTGTACATTGTTCACCTTATCCACTTGACGTGCCATTTCTATTCTAGTTGGGTAACCCACCTGGTATTCCCTACTTTACTTTTCTATGCGTGATCTATTTGACCACTTGTCAAAGCCAGGTATAACTGTTTTCTGTCTTCCATTCTGCTCATCATTCACAAGATTACTTGACGAGTCAAAAGTGAATGATCACATATTCATATACTTAGTCAATGTGTATATAGATGGCTGAAGAAACTTTCTTTTATATGTAGGCTATTCTTTTTACCAATAGACTGATCATTAGTAATACAAGGGATTTACATGAGTTCATGGGCCAGAGAAACAGTGACTATTGGAATAATAATAGCTTATTTTATAAAATAGTGGATTAAAAATATGAATACATAAAATATTTTGAATTAATAATTAATAAAACACTGAAAAGTAAAAAACCAGAGTAGTTTTCTTAAATTAACTACTCTTCTAAGTCTTTAACATTTGCATAATGCTTTCCGTGGAAAAGTGGTCTGGAGAAAGGCCCAATATTGGATTTCATAAGGCCTGAGTTACAGTTTCTTCCCTGCCACTACCTTGCTGACCTTGAGAAAATTATCTTCAAACTTTTTGTCATATGTTCAATAGGCAATAATTCTGGTGGCTTATATAATAGAATTGCTGGGAGGTAGATATGAAAGCACTCTGAAAAGTACATTATTACTAGGAGAGGGTACGGATACTAAATTGTGGGTGAACGATTTTCTGCACATGTATCTAAGTATATTAAAAGGCAACCGTTTAACATCAGTAATATTTTATTATCTGCTTTTTTTGTGTGTCAGCAGAGATTACACCATGCAATTACTTCAAACTCTACTCTTCGTTTATCTTAGATGTGTTCTATGTCTTGTTTTAATTGGTAGATGTTTCTTTTTTGAAAAAGTTGGGATTGGAATGAGAATGGGGGTGCATTGAGGAGCATTCTTAAAAGTGTGCTGAAGAGAGAACCCTTTACAACTTCTGTTAAGTGCTTCAGTTTATTTCAGTCTTTACTGTTACAGGACTTTAAATTTTAATTTTCTCTTTCTTTTTGAGGAAATGGCAAGTTAGTTCTGTCCCAATGGGAGGTATAGACAGAGAAAGCCTCCTGTCACTATCTTTTGTGTAAGACAGGATCTTAGAAAATAAGTGGTGCAGGGAGTTGTGAGAGTGCATTTCAACCTTCTTCTATGTCCTCTGTCTCCTATCTCATTTTTACTTCTGCTTCTGACAATGTCATTATCAGAATTTTCAACATAGGAAGTGAGTCAGAAGAAAATGACCACATAATCACATTTCACTTTTAATATGGAGAAAATAGGAGTCTGTTTTCCCAAATTTTCTTTTAAAAATATGTTTTTATTGGTTTTAGAGACAAAGGAAGGGAGAGGAAGAGAGAGAGAAACATCGATTGGCTACCTCCTGCATGCCCCATATCAAGCCTGTAACCCAGACATGTGTCCTGACCAGGGATTGAACCAGTGACCTCTTGGTGCATTGGACTATACTCAAGCAACCGAGCCATACCAGCCAGGGCTCAAATTTTCTTATTTTAAAAAATTACATTAAATTATTGTCCAGCTGGTGTTGCTCAGTGGTTGAGCACTGACCTATGACTCAGGAGGTCATGGTTTGATTCCCGGTCAGGACACATGCCCAGTTGTAGGCTCCATCCCTTGTGTGGGATGTATAAGAGGCAGCCAATCAATGATTCTCTTTCATCATTGATGTTTCTACATCTCTTTCTCTCTCACTTCTCTGAAGTCAATAAAAATATATTTAAAAATTTATTAAAAGAATAAATTTGTTCTTCAAAAATTGAGATTACAGCCCTGGCCTGTGTGGTTCAGTTGGTTGAGCATTGTCCTGTGCACTGAAAAGTTGCCAGTTCATTTCCAGGTAACGGAATATGCCGGGGTTGCAGGCTCCATCTCCTGTAGGGGGCCTGCAGGAGGCAGCCGAAGAATATTTCTCTATTTCATCAATGTTTCTGTCTCTCTTTCTCTCCCTCTCCATTCTACTTTCTCTAAATAAATCCTAAAAAAATTATTTTTAAAAATTTAAGATTACATCTGAAGGCTCACATTTAAAAATCTACAAGGCTAATTTAGATTTGTTTCAAGAATTGTTTCACATTTCTGCTGCTCTTTTAAATTTCTCCATTTAAGGAATCTGGCAATCAATTTTCAAGAATTTCTTCAAATAAACAGCTTATGAGGAAGTATAGTACAACCTTAAAATAATAATCATTTATTCTTACACTAGAGGCCTGGTGCATGGAATTCGTGCATGGGAATGCTCAGCCCAACCTGTACCCTCTACAATCCAGAAGCTCTCAGGGGATGTCCTACTGATGGCTTAGGCCCACTCCCTGTGGTTCTCTGCTCTCTGAGGGGTCTGGGGGTTTCGCTGCAGCCATGGAGATGAAGCCCCCATGTCTGGTGTCTGCTCTCTGCCTGCTACTACCATGTACCACTTGAAAGAAGCCCCAATGCCCTGCGGTGTGCTCTGTCAGGCCTGGAGGCTTCACCAACACAGAGACACCAAGGAAGCCCCCAAGCCCTGCTGTCTGGGCTCTATCTGCCATGTCTGGAACTTCCCCACTACTGGCATGCTGAGAAATCCCCCAAGCCAGTGGTTCTCAACCTTCCTAAGGCCGCGACCCTTGCATACAGTTCCTCATGTGATGGTGACCCCCAACTATGAAATTTTGCTACTGTTATGCATCGTGATGTAAATATCTGCATTTTCCAATGGTCTTAGGCAACCCCTGTGAAAGGGTCGTTCGACCCCCAAAGGGGTCACCACCCACAGGTTGAGAACTGCTGCCCCAAGCCCTGCTGTCTGGGCTCTGTCTGCTGGGCCTGGGCATGTTCCTGCTGCCTCTGCATTAAAGAAGTCCCCAAGCCCTGCTCTCTGGGCTCTGTTTGCCATGTCTGGGGGCGGATCCAGCCTCGCTGCTTGGTCCCACGAACGCTGGCGGGGCTGACAGGCCCAGACACTGCAGCAGTGGTGGAGTGGGGAGGCTGGATCCACCCTCTCCGACAGCGGATCCAGTCATGCTGCTCTAGCGGAGAGGCCCGGATACTCCAGCAGCAGGGCCGAGGGGACTGGGCGCTGCCATCTTGTGGCTATGGGGGCCACCTTTGTCATGGAGTGATGGTTAATTTGCATATTACTCTCTTCTTAGGATAATTTTTGTGCATTGAAAATCTAGGAGCAACTTAGCTGGGTGGTTTTAGCTTGGGGTCTCTCATGAGGTTGTAGTTAATCTTTCAGCTAGGGCTGCAGTCATGTGAAGGCTTGACTGGGGCTGGAGGATCCACTTCTAGGATGACTCATTCACATGGCTGTTGGATGGCCTTAGTTTTTTTACCACATGGGCCTCCATAGGACTGCTTGAGTATCCTGATGACATGGAAGCTGTTTCTCCCAGAGTAAGTGATTTGAGAGAAAGTACAAGGCCAAATTTCAAAGTCGTTTATGATCTAGTCTGGGAAGTCATCACTTCTGCATTTTTTTTGGTCCCATAGACCCACTATGGTAAAATGTAGAAAGGGACTACTCAAGGGCATTAATACCAGAGGCAAGGATCATTGGGGATCATCTTAGAAGCTGGCTTCCACAACCTGAAGAGATCAAGAAGTAAAAATAGAGATCTAATAAATGTTTAATCACCTGAAATTATATACATTTTGGGTCAAATCAGGTTCACTTAATCTTGTCTATAATACAAATTTACTATAAATAGATTGATCTATAAAGAAGCCTATTGTGCCCTAGCCAGTATAAATCACTTGGTTAGAGTGTCACTCCCTACACCAAAGGGTGGTGGGTTTGATTCCTGGTCAGAGAACATTCCCAAGTTGCAGGTTCTATTCCAGGTCAGGGCACTTATAGGAGGCGGCCAATCCATGCTTTTCTCTTATATTTAAGTTTTTCTCTCTCTGTCTCCCTCCCTCTCAGTTCCATTTTCTCTCTAAGATAATAAATAAATAAATAAAATAATAAAAATAAAAATAAAAATAAAGAAAGAAGGAAGAATCTTATTGTGTGCCTTGGCTGGCTGGTTCAGTTGATTGGAGTGGCATCCTATACATCAAAAAGTTGCAGCTTCCATTCCTGGTCAGGTTATATACCTAGATTGTAGGTTCCATCCTCTGTCAGGGGTGTATAGGAGGCAACTAATTGGATTGATGTTTCTCTCTTTCTCTCTCTCTCCCTAAAAATCAATGAAAACATATCCTCAGGTAAGGATTGAAAAAAAAAAAAGTAGTTTTAGCTATGTGTGCATCTAAAAATATTTTAGATAAGTGACCTGAAAAATAATTATTTTGTAGTTGGAAAAAGAAAATAAAACATTTTTCAGTTTTTAAAAATTATACGTCAAAGCACTTATTTTTAGGATGGAATACAATGGCAATGTAGCTCTTTAAAATAATTTTTTTAAAGGCTCCAGCCAGATGAGTCAGTTGGTTGGGCATCATCCCATGCACTACAAAGGTTTGAACTCTACTCCGGTGCTGATGGGAGGCAACCAGTGGATGTCTCTCTCTCCCTCCTCTCTCTCTTTCTCTCTCTCTCTCTCTCTCTCTCTCTCTCTCTCTCAATAAACATATCTTCAGGTGAGGATATTTGTTTTAAAAAAATTTTAAGAGAGATGTTTGTTTACATCCTAAGTCCTTAAGGATTCATGTGGTTCAACAGAGTAAGCAACTTATTTCTACCTTTTCACCAACTTTAAAAAATACTTTTATGGGACCTTAATATTTTCTTACCTATAAAAACTCTTCTATCAAAATATTATAATAGTTGGTTGTGCAATATAAGTTTCAGGTTTAAAAAATCTACATTAAATAGAGGTAAGGGAAGTACTGCTTTATCCACTGAGCCAAACCGGTTTCGGCTGGGAAGCACTGCTTTAATTAAGCAAGTTTAAGGTACAAACAAGTAGAAGTTTGACTATCATCTTATTCCCTAGAAGTAGTCTTTTCTGGTGCTACAGGATACTAATCTTTAGTAGAAGAACTGCAGGCTTATGCCATTTCTAGAATTTTATCTTGAAGTTTTCATTACTCTACTTAATGGAGAACATTTGTTACTCTTAGTAAATGGATATTTTAATTTTCTTGATACTGCATTTGACACAAATTATAATACAAAAGTGTCTGTTAGAAAGAGTAGATTATTCAGCATTGATATACTATACTTTTTGTTAACTTTTTCTTTAGAAAAACCAATTGCAGACAAAAACCTCTTTAGAACTAGATCCTGCTTCCTCTCTTTGAATTGACTGCATTTCTGGAAGGCTCTCCTTTCACTTCACTCCAAAAGACACTAAATGCAAACACCAAATGTGAGATGGTCTCATCTGAACCCTGAGATAAGCTATTTTGCTTACTTATAAAAGAACCGACGGAGGTTCTTGAATTTCTATTTGAAACACAAAAACTGAATTATTTACCTTCTCTTTCTTGGAAACAAGCAGAGATGAGGAAACAAATACATAATACATGTTATTATAAGTGACCCATTTTTTAATTGAAAGTGGACTCACTATCTAGGCATCCCTCAATTAACATTAGTTCACTTAAGAACATTTTGAAGTCAGCAAATCACTGAAGTAAACAACTATTCAACGATTAATTTATTGGAGTGTATAAGAAAGAATTGAGACCTACCAGTCATAGGGCAGACGCTAAGGATATACCATGAAGCTAATGAAGCTTAAGCTCAGGATCCCTCACTTGCATGAATCTTTCCAAAAGGAAAATGTATACATATAGTCAATTTTCTTTCTTCTTTTTTTTTTTTTTGGTAAAATCTGCAAAAGTTTAATATTTAAACCTTAATTTATGAATGCTATTCTTTCTCTCTACTCAGACTTTCTATCAGTTACACTTCCCCTTGGGTTGGGGAGGTGCTAGGGTGTTCACAGACATATATATATATATATATATATATATATATATATATATATATATATATACACACCTTTTAAGCTATGTGTGCATCATATATATTGGTATTTATTAAGGAAGAGTTGAGTTGGGGACACATTTAGCTTCATAAGAAATATTTATGCAGCCTGGCTGGTGTGGTTCAGTGGTTGAGCATCGACCTATGAACCAAGAAGTCACTGGTTTAATTTCCAGTCAGGCCATGTGCCCTGATTTCAGGCTCGAGCCCCAGTATGGTGCATGCAGGAGGTAGCCGATCAATGATTCTCTCTCATTGATGTTTCTATCTCTCTCTTCCTTAAATTAATACAAATATATTTAAAATAAATAAATAAAATATTAAAAAAAGAAACATTTATGCAACATGCTGCTGTTAATCACTGCCTCCTTCTCCCATGGCCACCTATTCTGCCAGCTGGGCCTTGGCCCCGAGACCCACTTTTGCTCAACTGGCTTATGGACACTTTGAAGTGTCGAGGGTGTGTGTGGAAGAGCCACATACATAACTGACTTCTGACTCACAGAAAAGGACTTGATCCCAAAGCTGTTTCAAGTGCTGAAAAAGGTCAGAATGGGGGCTACACCAGAATGCTGCAGGTCCAAATCGGAACCAGCAGGATCAGGCCAAGAAGCAGTGATCTAGACTAAAGGCAACTGCTTCCCACCCGCAACATTACACTCCTAAACCAGCTCCTTCAGGCGTGCGGTCGGACCAGGGAGCAAGCATCCACAGTTGGCAAACTCCTCAAGCATCGGACATGTAACTGGAGCCAAAGGGTGGGCTGCCCTCATCAGTGCCCATAATCGTAGGCCTTTGGATCTCTTTCTTAATTTCTAAGAAGAACTGGAGCTAGAATTGTGAAATGGACAGTCTTAATGGAGCCCAGAATCTTCTGGGGAGCCAATAATCCTCTTTTTGCACAATCCTCTTTTTTGTAAAATTCCTTATATGGGGGGAGGGGGGGGAGGGAGAAGAATAAGAATAAAAAGAAAAGAAATATTCAGTCACTCTTGTGTGTAGTTGAATTATTGCAAGTTGCCCAGGGTAGAAAAGGCTCCCAGGAGTGCCATAATCCCTTTTGTGCTGACTCACACCACATCATATAGTGTAGAGGTCATATCTCAGTGTAAGCATGTCCTACTGGATTAGTGTTCTATTGCTGCCTAACAAAATACCACAGACTCAGGGGCCAAAAAAATAAAAACAAACAAACAAACAAAAAAAACCCACAAAAAAAAAACACAACAAAAACAAACAAACCATATTTTTAAATGGAAAACAATGTGTTTTTTTCTTTCTAATTAAATTTATTGGGGTGTGTGGGGGCCCTGTCCAGAGTATGCGGATATCCCAGGCCAATCTGAGCAAGGACATAGTGATTATACTGTACATTGCTCAGGCGTATCTTTCTAAAACCCAAATACTGATGTCACTATCTGGCAAGAAGCCTCTTTTGTCTAAGTTGATATAAAGATGTGTTACTGACCAGCTGGTGCTGGACTACTTGGTGTAATGGCTCTTATGTTTACTGGGGCTACTTAGTCAGGCTACTTTATTAGCAATAGCTGCTGTGTTTGTACAGCTACTTTATGAAGAACTGTTTTGTCTGATGGCTGCTTGGTAGCAATGGTCTGCAATAAAGTCTCTCTTATATACCCACCTAGGGGCCCAGTGCATGAATTTGTGTACCTTGAAAGGAACTGTGGGTTGCAAGGCTGCTGTGGGTACAGGGGTGGGTCTTGGCCCATCCTTCGCATCCCTGCCCAGCCCCTCTGGCCATGGCACCCAGTTCCCTGACTGCTGGCAGCCCCACTCCCACCGCAGCTGCTCCCACGCGCTAATGGTGCTGGCTCCGCTTGCACCCGCTGATGGTGTGGAGCGATTGGGGCTGGCGCCAGCAACAGGTGCAAGCAGGGCTGGTGTTGTCAGTGGGTGTGAGCAGTGGCGGCTGCTCCCATTGTCCTCTGGAGCAGGGGAAGGTGGAGAAGCCCTCAGGGCAATTAGGGCCAGCAGCCCTGGCTCGCATCCATTGCTGGCACTGAATGATTGGGGCTAGTGCTGGGCGCTGGCAGCAGGTGCAAGCAGGGCTGGTGCTAGCAGCAGGTGCAAGTGCTGGCAGGACTGCGGTGTGTGGGAGCAAAGAATTTTCAGTAACCACCAGACTCACCCCGATGACAGCGCCCAGCGCCCCGTGTTGGTCTGGTGCCCCTGCTCACCTGCTCCACCACCCTGCCTGCTGCCGATGCCTGCCATGTTCTGTGCATGCCTCCTGGTGGTCAGCGCACATCATAGCAATCAGTCGTTTGGTTGTTCTGCCATTCAGTCTATTTGTATATTAGCCTTTTATTATATAGGATGGCGACTTCTCATATCTTCTCCATCTAATATCCAGCATCCATGAAGGTCCAGTTCCTGGCAGAGGCACCTGTGCTCCCACAGCTGGTGTAGTCAGCAGGATCAAGGAGGAACTTGCTCTGACAGGGTGACATTGGTTAATAAAATTATGTAGGTTTCAGTGTACAATTCTATAATACATCTTCTGTATATTGTATTGTGTGTTCACAACCCTATGTCAACTCTCCTTCCATCACCACTTATCCCCTCTATACCTTCTTCAATCTTCCCTCTCCTCCCTGCCACTTTCCCTCTGGTAATTACCATACTATTGTCAGTATCTATGAGATTTTTGTGTTTTTTTTTTATTTTGCTTAGCCCAATTTTTTATCTCACTAATCTGCAGGGCAGAAGTCTGGCATGGTGTGAATGGGTTCTCTACTCAGCATCTCACAAGATTAAAATATGTAATAGACTACTCCAAATCATCTAAACTTCACAACAAATCTGATACAGTTATTTTTATATTTAC
The DNA here is from genome assembly GCA_004026805.1 of Lasiurus borealis. Classification (NCBI taxonomy): domain Eukaryota; kingdom Metazoa; phylum Chordata; class Mammalia; order Chiroptera; family Vespertilionidae; genus Lasiurus; species Lasiurus borealis. The sequence goes on along the minus strand of PVJN01026513.1, from coordinate 15,904 downwards.
AATCTTTATTTTATAGGGAAAGACCCTGAAGTTTAAAGAAATTAAATAATTTCTCATGTTATGACAACTATGTGGCAATGCTGGAAGCTGGATATATGTATGGCTCTAATGAGAGTTTTGACCTCCACATACAAACTTAGAAGTCATCAGCCTGAAACACATAAGAAAAATGTAGTTATCCTCCAACAGGAAGTGATGGACACTTCATGTTCCTACAGAAAGGATGTATTGAGTCTCCCAAGGGAACTCACAGGATGGTATAAACAGTAACTTGGACTTAGAAAGCTGATTAGTCTTTATAGCAGGAGTGAATCCATCTTTCAGGAATGAACTTGCATTCACCTAGTTTATGAGTCTGATTTTTAAAAGCAGATTGCAATGAGAAATCACTGTTCAAGAGACAGGAATATGTAAAATCCATGCAATTTGCTTTTTTCTTATCCTGGACAAAAAGTAAAATGTGTGGAAATATTTAATGACTTCAAGCTAAGAGAACATGCAGCTTCCATCTGATTTTTGAGATCGTCTTTCCAGGGAAGAAAATCTGTAACTCCTAGTGCCTTTTGTCATCTCATTCACTCTCTCATTTCATTAGTCTAACCACACGCTGTTGTCTCACTCTGAGCTGCATGACAGATCTGTGTGGTAAGCCTGGCCCAATAGCCTTAACCAAGTACCAAGTACTCTGATGAAGAAAAACCTTCTCTGAATAGTTTCAAATAGAGAATGCATTTTTTTTTTATCTCTGAGATCTTTCAGTTTTTGAGCTTCTAAGGCTGACCAACCCTCCTTCAGATGAACAGCTTCTAATACCTTGACAAATTCAAATTACCATCAAGTGCTGGCCCTGGGATCCAATCTGGATCTTTAGGTCACCCCTGTAACTTCATTTTGCAGCATATTATGCCCTCTCTCTCATTCATCTCTGATTATATGATTTAGCTAAGCCACTGGTTCCATCTGCACTTCAGTTTCTTAATCTGTAAAATAGGAAGTAATATCAGAGTCATAGGATTACCATACAGCATCGAGAATGTATGAAGCTTATAGTATATTATATTATTACTAGGGGCCTGGTGCACAAAATTTCATTCACTGGAGGGTTGGGAGGTAGGTCCCTCAGCCAAGTCTGTGCCCTCTCACAGTCTGGGACCCCTCGGGGGATGTCAGCCTGGGAGAGGGCCTAAGATGGCAGTTGGATATCCCTCTTGCAGTCTGGGACCTATCGCTCCTTACCACCCACCTGTAGTGGAGGCAGGAAAGGTTCCCCCCACCACCACTGCACTCTCCAGTCATGAACCTGGCTTCTGGCTGAGTGGTGCTCCCTCTGTTGGAGCATGCTGACCATTAGGGAGCAGCTCCTGCATTGAGCATCTGCCTCCTAGTGGTGAGTGTGCATCATAGCGACTGGTCGTTCTGCTAGTCGATTTGCATATTGGGGTTTTATTATATAGGATCACCACATGTCCTTATGTATTCAATTTTAAAATAAACTTTCAGGGAGGGTAGAAACTTATTTCCAAATCCTTAGTTGCAACCTTGCTGTAAAACCCAGTGGCTGTACTGTCACATGTGGTTTTGAAGCAGTTTCCCACCCCATCCATTTAGAGGTGGTCCCGAACCCAGATAGGTTCTCTGTGTATCAGTGGGTGGTAGTCCAGACACCAAAAGAAGAGGGAATTTTTGAAGGAAGACTTGATTAACCCACTTAACAGAAAGACTATAAATTCTAAAAACGAACATGCCTATTATATTTATCATTTAGGTGTTAGTGAACATTACCAGTGCAGTATCATTAGAGAATTCCTGAGTGATAGGAGTTCTTTTGTTATTCATAAAGAGCCTCCCCCATTTTTATCACATCTGAATTTATGCTAATGAGGTGACTTAAGGTGGGGGCATAAATCAGATAATAGTAGTTTCTTGTGGAGCAAGAAAACTGGCCAGCCCAAAATGCCAGTTCTATCTCTCTCCCTTTTCTTTCCTCTCTTTGAAATTATATATATAAAAGTATAAGTGACTGAATGGTCAACCTGTTGCTATAATGTGCACTGACCACTGAACAAGGAGGCAGATGCTCAATGCAGGAGTCCCACTCAGCTGACCGATAGACACTAGATGCAGGGCTCACGCCTGGAACTGACTCTCCAATTGGGACTGACTGGCCTGGCATGGGGCTGGGATGAGCAGGAGGGCAGGCAGGAGCGGCAGGCAGAAGCAGCAGGTGGCATTGTACTGCCAGTTTTGGCCCAATCCCTGCAGAGGGACCCTACCGGCGCACGAATCTGTGCACTGGGCCTCTAGTACAAACATAAAACAACAACAACAATAACAAGACTCTTGGACAATGAGAGATTTGATGAACTTCTAGATTAGTGAACACATGGAGGAGCTAGGAGGGTGGTGTGCCTGGAAACTGCTTCTCTTCTATTCCTGAGTAGTATCCTTTTATAATAACCAAGTAAATGTTAAGTAAATATTTCCCTGAGCTTTGTGAGACAGTCTAGCAAATCATCAGACCTGATAATTTGGGTCCTAAGAACTCCAATTTATAGCCAGTCAGTTGGCAAGCAGTACAGGTGGCCCCTTGGACTTGTGACTGTCATCTGACGTGGGAGCAGTCTGTGGGACTGAGCCCTGAGCTGTGGGATCTGATGCTATCTCCAAGTAGATAGTGTCAGAATTGAGTTAAATTTGTAGGACACACCATTGATGTACACTGAGAATTGGAGACTTGCTTGGAGGTTTTGGGAAAACTGAACAAAATTCTAGAAGTAAGGGACAAGTGAGTACAGGAGAGGCAGTCAACAACAGCTGGATACAGATCTTAGAAACAGAGGTCCTGTGGTTTAAATCCTGGCTCTGCCACTTTGGAGCTGTGTGATCTTGAGCAAGTTAATGATCCTTAAAAGGCCTTATTTTGTTTGATAAGTGAACATGGAATAAAAATACCTTCCCCGTGAGATTACTGAGAGGATTAATGAGGCAATATAAATGGCCTGGTCCATAGGAAGGTCTCAATGAGTGTTGGTTTCCTTTCATCCTGTTCTTTTGTGCATTCGTTTACAGTGTAGCCACTTGCTAGGATCTGAAGGGATCAGTACCTTGCTATTTCCAGGAAATGTTTTTTGAGGTGCTTATATCTTCTAATGATAGCATGAGCTATCCTTCAAACCATTAGATTAGGAACATTACAGATGGTCCCCGCACAAAGTGTTCATGTCCCAGATGGTTCATAATAGCAGGTCTGGAGTAATAACAAGAATAAGGATATCAGTTTTAGCTTTGGGCTTTCATCTCCTTTCTAAATGTACGATTTCTGTATAAAATACAAATATGTATGCACATATATGTTTGCCTTTCTATATGTTTTATAATTAGGCAAAAGTTTATAAGAAAATTACCTTCATTCGGGTTTTTAATGCATTTTCTTCCCTTCAAACACAAGCTTTTGTGCATACTGTTCTCTGTTGGGAGGATAACTCTTACTTTATTTTCAGAGTCCATGTAAATCATCAGTTTCTCTGGAAAGGCCTCTCAATTTTCCAGCCTAGATAGAACTCTTTGTTTTTGTTCTCATAGCCTTGTGTTTCTGCTATCTATGGCAGTGTTAAAAACCACTTCAAAATTCAGTGGTTTAAATACTAATGCTATTTTTAATCATGGTGGTTTTTTTTAGTTGGTCATGTGATTCTGCTTTACATAGTCTTCACTGACGTGCAGAGGTAGCTGGAAGTCACAAGGCTGGCATTCCACCTCCTGGAAGCTCATCTGGGGTCATTGGCCAGGGCCCTTTGTTATCTTCCACATTGACCATGTGGCCGGTGAGCTTCTTCACAGAATGATAACTGGATTCTAAGAAAGTGCATTCTAGGAGGTCTAGTCTCGTTGTGCAAGTGTTCATCAAGCCTTCGCTTGAGCCACATATGTAATGTCCCAATAGTAAAAATTAACTATATGGCTAACCAGTAATCTCTAATATGGGGATTACACAAGGGCAAAATATCAGGAGGCATGGTTCCCTGGACACCAACAAAGTCTACCACATCCAGTGACACTTTCCTTCATAGTACTCATCACTGTTTGCAATTCTATATTTTATGTGTCATTTTCTCTCAATAGACCCTAAGACCCATGAAAACAGAGATGATGATGATGATGATGATGATGATGATGATGATGATGATTTGCTAATCACTGTGGAATAGAACTTGTTAATTATATAAGCATTTCAGTTTATGGATGTACCATAATATGGTGCCCTCAATTGGATGCCATCTTCAATGAAAGTCAACAAACATTTATATAGCACGTTTATGTGCTCCGTGTTGTGGAGGATATAAAGAGCCTAAGAAGTTAAGATTAATGAGAGAGAGAGGAGACACGGACAACTGTGGGACAGTATAGCTAGGTTACAGAGTTAGAGGTACAGGCCTCTTGTAGAGTGCATGGGATTAACTGTTGCTTCTCATTTGAGGAGAGAGGGACATGAGAGTATTCCAGACAGAAGGAACAGAGTAGAGGCAAGGAGCATGAGTTCAGGCTGTGGTTGGGAGTGCTGAGCAAACTCTTGGTGAGAACACAGAGTATATGTGGGTGGATATCAGGGAAAATGAAAGCATTATTTGGGGAAAGGTGAGTCATCAAGACTTTTGAGTATAATTGGGTCTTGCTCCCAATCTCTCTCTCTCTCTCTCTCTCTCTCTCTCTCTCTCTCTCTCTCTCTCTCTCTCCCTCTCTCTCTATTTAAAAAAGGCAAAACAAAACAAAACAAAAATGCTTTATTTGAGCTGAGTCTCTTTCTAAATAGCCTAGCTTGTCAGAACAGGTTAGAATCTCTGTGTCTGGATCCCCCACTTCTCATATGTTCTTTAAAAACCCTCGATCCCACCATCACCAACAAAAATCCACCTACAAAATTACATGATATACGTACCTATTAAAGAAAATTTAGAAAATGCATATGCCCAAAAATATAAAATTAAAATTCACTCATGAGTCTCTAAAGCAACTATAGTTGAAATACTGGTGTATGTTCTTATGTTCTTTCTTCTGTATATGCATTTATGTATTACTGAGTTTTACATAAAATGCTTGACCTATAAAAATGAATATAGATTAATTTATAATCTGCTTTCTTCCTTTAGTAATATCACATGGTCATCATTCTAGGTCATTAAATATTTTTCTAGCTATGGTCAGGTAGCTCAGTTGGTTAGAGCATCGTACTGATACCTCAAGGTTGTGGGTTCAATCCCTGGTCAGGGCATATACAAGAATTAACCAATGAATGCACAAATAAGTGGAACAACAAATCAATGGTTCTCTCTCTCTCTCTCTCTAAATCAACAGATAAAATTTAAAACAAGTTTTTACAATTACATTTTTTAGGTCAGACTTATTGAAATATAATTTACATGCAGTAAAACTTACCCCCTTTTAAATGCTCAATTTAATGCTTTTGAAAAATATATACAGTTTTATAAAGCCAACAAAAACCAGGATATAAAACATTTTTGTCATCCCCAGATTTCCTTCCTCACTCCTAGTCTCTGGCAACTACAAATCTGATTTCTGTTCCTGTAGTTTTATCTTTTCCAGAATGTCATATAAATGAAATTATTCAATATGTAGTCTTTTGTGACTGTATATCTTGGTTCTTTAGATATATATAATTGAAGTTTGCTGAGAATAAAACTTAAATGTTCTCTAACACACAAAAAAACATGTATAAATATGTGAGATGATAGATGTATTCATTAACTAGCTGAAAGGAATCCTTGCACAATATATACGTATATCAAATTATGATGTGCACTTTAAATATAATTTTCTTTATCAGTAACATCTCAATAAAACTAGAGAAAAAGAAAGAACATTGTTCTAGGAGTTCAATTACATGAGTCCTCCTGGCTCAACCTGGAGTTAATTTGCCTTGGACAAATCATTAATCCTCTTGCAGTTCAGATTGCTTTGGGATTTGCTGGAAAAGAAGTAGTAAAAACAGCAAATGATGACAGAATTGGCATGCCGATTATATTGTGACTGTCATCAGCCTCTCCACAATGTATTTGTTATCAATAATACATTTTATTTTTATTTTCAACAATTTATTGAAGTATAAAAAAAATGGGCAACAGACTTAAATAGAACCTTTTCGAAAGACAACAGAAGGAAGTCCAAGAGACACATGAAAACATGCTCTAAGTCGCTAATTATACGAGAGATGCAAATCAAAACGACAATGCGATACCATCTCACACCTGTCAGAATGGCAATCATCAACAAATCAACAATGACAAGTGTTGGTGAGGATGCTGAGAAAAAGGAACCCTCGTGCACTGCTGGTGGGAATGCAGACTGGTGCAGCCACTGTGGAGAACAGTATGGAGTCTCCTCAAAAAACTGGAAATGAAACTCCCATTTGATCCAGTAATCCCACTCTAATCCTAAGAGTGGAATATATCCTAAGGAACTAGAAATACCAATCAGAAAGGATTTATGCACCCCTATGTTCATAGCAGCACAATTTACAATAGCTACAATTTGGAAACAGCCTAGGTGCCCATCAGCAGATGACTGGATCAGAAAACTATGGTACATCTACACAATGGAAGATGCCATTAAAAAGAAGGAATTCTTACCATTTGCAGCAACCTGGATGGAACTGGAGAGCATTATGCTAAGTGAAATAAGCCAGTCAATGAAGGAGAGACATCACATTATCTCACTCATTTGTGGATAATAAAGAACATTATAAAATGATGAACAAAAAGATAGATACAGAGGCAGTAAAGCATCAAACAGACTGTCAAATTAGAGCAGGAAGGTTAGGGAGAGGTGGGATAAATAAGAGATCAACCAAAGGACTTGTATGCATGCATATAAACAAAACCAATGAACACAAGACACCGGGGGGTTAGGGTATGCCTGGAAGCGGGGGTGGGGGGGAGGTGCAATGGGAAGATATGTATACTTGTAATACATTAATAAAAAAATTGAAAAAATATTTATTGGAGAGAGACAGAGAGAGACAGAGAGTGAGAAAGATTCGTGTTCCTCCTATTTATGCAATCATTGGTTGATTCTTGTATGTGCCCTGACCAGAGATTGAACTCCCAACCTTTGCATATTGGGACAATGCTCCAACCAACTGAACCACCCACCCAGGATGTCAATATTTATTTTACTAGTATTTTTTGAAATGTTTTTTTTTTATTGATTTTTAGAGGGTGAGGAAGGGAGAGAGGGAGAAACATTGATGTGAAAGAGAAACTGATCAGCTGCCTCCTACATGCCTCCTATTGGGGATTAAGCTCACAGGTCTGGCATGTGCCCTGACGGGGAATTGAACCTGTGACCTTTTAATGCATGGAACAGTGCTCAACCAACTAAACCATTCGGCCAGGGCATCACTATTTATTTTATAGTACTGTACCAATACTTCACGTGTGCTGATGTCAAAAGGTTTGGAGTCCTAAAAGAATTGAGGGGAAGAGTAACTTGTGCTTTAAAAGTAATACAGATTTCCTTCCTGCCAATCTGACGTGTATGAAAGGAAAAACCCTGGGTAAACAGAAGTCATCTAGTCTAGGCAGAGCTGATGAGAGCAGCAATGTAACAGCAGCTACTGTTAAGTGGGCAGCGACTGTTCCCTGGGCTCTGTGCTAACCACTTGGCCTGTGTTGTCTCATTTAATACCTGTGATTACCCTACATGATAGGTACTGTGTTGGATCCATTTACAGATAAGTAAATTGGCTCAGACAGATTAAGGAACTTGCAGAAAGCCACACAGCTAATAAGTGGCAGAGCTTAGAAATGAACCCGGGTCTGCCTGACTGCAAATAACTACAGTCTTTTCTGCTTTTCCTGACTTACTAGCATACACTAAAAAATTGGTAGTTGTGAGTTTATATTTCTTGAATTCAAATCTTTGAACGGAGTGAGCAAATTTGTATGCACAGTCATGCGCAATTATAAGAAAACGTGGCAACTTGAGAATATAGATCATTGGATTTTTCTGATGAAAAGGCAAAACAAAAGCCAAACCCAGCAATATTGCCAACAAAAACCTCTGACATTAGAAACGTTGTTGTAAACAAAATGCATTCTAAATATTGAAGCCAGAGGTTCATGGTTTTATGAGTCATCTGGTGAATTGTTTTTTTTTTTTTTTACTTCTAATATGCAATCCACTTCCAAATACCTTTTTCAGTTAGAGATTAACTCATAAACTCTGAAAGTCTTAAGCATTATTCACTGTATGTCTTACTTACTCATCAGCTGAATATTTTCCCCACCTGTGGTTCTGACCAATCACTCCTTCACATGTTATATTTCCAGTGATAATGCTGGAAATTCTCTATCCTTACATGCTCTTTCCTTCTGAACCCTGTCTCCTACCAAGTGCTTTTAAAACTGTTCATGTGATTAACAATCTTTCACTGCCAACTGCCGTAATTCGCGGGTACTGACAAGCCTCAGTCTAAGGTGAAGGAAAGACATTCTTATTTTTCCTTGGTGAGTTTATTCTCACACTAGACTTCCAGTATCATCCCTCCCCCCCACCCCCCCTACAGCTCCATGCTGTGAGGAAACCTGATTGTTTTCTGTTGAAATCGCAGGATCTGTTAAGTTGCAGAGAAAGATTAAGCTCATTATCTACCTAAACACTACTTGTCCATCCAGATAAAGACAATTCAGCTGGAAGGACCCATATGCCCTAAGGGCTGGCTATTACTCCACAGCCTGGGGAATCATAAATACCTTCAGATTGGCTCCTCTTTATCCCCTTAGAAATGGTAGCCAGGTTCCAGATCATTCAGGATTCCCACAGGATACAACCACAACAATAGCCCTCAAGCAGAGGCCTAGCCAGCTGTTTTGGGCGAAAAGGACAAAACTTGTCTCAAGTCAACTTTGTAATTTTAATTAGCCATGCTTACTGATCAGATATAACGTTTACTAGAATAAAATCAGTAATGTGGTATACCCTCTAATGCAGGGGACCTGGCACAAAGCTTTTTGTCACCCTACCATTGCTGGTGTACCCTGTGGTGATCTCTGAAGTGCTGCCCAGCTTGCTTGAGGAAGAGGGCCCTGTGTCCCAGCTGCTGGGAGAGCTGCCTTGCCTATGATCTCTCCGTCACAAAGCACTATGCATCTAGTAGCTAACGAATGGATGTCTATGGGCACACTCATGTTTTACTTATTCCTTTACAACTGCATAGAAGTGCAAGGTACTATTATTGTTATGCCCAGAGTTTGGGGTCCCCAATAATCAACCACCAGAAAGCCTTTTCCGATGCAAAAGCAGAGTCTTTATTCAAACCTGGGTTTGGCTCCCAGCCTCTTCCTGGCACAGTAGTGAGACGAGAGAGTGAGCCTGGGCGGAACAATAAGTTATATGGGGTAGGGTATTGGGAGGGCTTAGGGAAGTGACGAGGGTTACAGAGAATGGTCACTTGAATTAGGGTCTTTCTGTGGTTTAGCATAATTAGGACCCTCGCTGTGTTCCTGGAGCTTCATTGGTCCATTCAGGCGGTGGGGTGGTCGGGGAAGTTAGGACATTGCTGGCACACCTGTGGCCCCTCCCAGAAAAAGGAGGGGGTTTAGGCAGGGGGCCCAGCCCTATAGGACAAGATGGAGGGGAGTTCGTTTCTGCTTTGTCCTTTCATTACTACTACTGCAAATATTTATTGAAAATTTACTATAAAACAAGTGCCTTTGCACCTTTGTAAAAAATCAGTTGTTCATATCTATATGTGTCTAGTTCTTGAATTTCTTTTCTATTTCATCGATCTGCTTATTTATCTTTATGTCAATAGCACACTGTCTTGACTACTATAGTTTTATTTTATTATTATTTTTTAAATAAATCTTTATTGTTCAGATTATTACAATTTTTCCTCTTTTTTCTCCCCATAGCTCCCCTCCACCTGGCTCCCACCTCACGCTCTCTCTCTTACCTCCCCCGCACTGTCCTCATCCATAGGTGTATGATTTTTGTCCAGTCTCTCTCTGCACCCCCCCCCTAATATCACCTCTTTCCACTTTCTTTCTATGTCCCTAATTCTATTATATTTACCAGTTTATTCTGTTCACCATATTTTCAATTCACTTGATTTTTAGATTCACTTGTTGATAGATGTGTATTTGTTGTTCAAAATTTTTATCCTCTTCTTCCTTTTCTTAAAGAATACCTTTCAGCATTTCATATAATACTGGTTTGGTGTTGATGAACTCCTTTAGCTTTTTCTTATCTGTGAAGCTCTTTATCTGATCTTCAATTCTGAATGATAGCTTTACTGGGTAGAGTAATCTTGGTTGTAGGTTCTTGCTATTCATCAAGGTGAATATTTCTTGCCACTCCTGTCTGTCCTGCATCGTTTCTGTTGAGAAATCAGCTGACAATCATATGGGTGCTCCCTTGTCTGTAATTAACTGTTTTTCTCTTGCTGCTTTTAATATTCTCTCTTTGTCTTTTGCTCTTGGCATTTTAATTATGATATATCTTGGTGTAGTCCTCTTTGGATTGCTTTTATATGGGGTTCTGTGTGCTTCCTGGATTTGTAAGTCTATTTCTTTTACTAGATGTGGGAAGCTTTCAGTCATTATTTCTTTAAATAGGTTTTCAGTATCTTGCTCTCTCTCTTCTTCTGGCATCCCCACAATTCTGATGTTGGTACGCTTGAAGCTGTCCCAGAGGCTCTTTACATTATCTTCACATTTTTGGATTCTTTTTGTTTCTTGCTTTTCCAGTTGAGTGTTTTCTGATTCTTTATATTTAAAATTTTTTACTTGATTTTTGCCTTCCTTTAGTCTGCTCTTAGGACTCTGTATAATATTTTTTATTTTAGTCAGTGTATGTTTAATTTCTAGTTGGTCCTTTTCTATCTCTAATTGGTCCTTTTCCATCTCTAGTTGGTTCTTTTTCATCTCCTCTTGGGTCTCACTAACTTTATCCATCTTTTCTAGGATATTCTTGAAAAACATTATAACCACGGTTTTGAACTCTATATCCAGTTGTTTGTTTTCCTCCAATTCTTTTGTTTGTGATCTCTTCCTTTTTTCTCTGCATTTTCCCTATGCCGGGAGAACTTCTGTGTTGGATTCAGCCTTATGATACAAGACTTGCAAAACTGCAAAAGCCTCTCTGTTGAGCTTGGGATGGGTGGAGTCTCAGGGCTTAAGGGACCACTTTGCCTTCCAGTCGGCCCCGCCCTGCACGGCCCCCAAGTCTCATGTGACTGGGTAATCGTTGGAGCAATCCCTGTATGTACACGCACGCGCTCTCTCAGTACCTCTAGACTGCTGCTTTTTGGCTCCCCTGCGCTCTGGGACCTTATGAATCTGGGTCCCCAGGGTTTTGCCTGAAACTGGGGTTTAGTGGAGTCAGAAGTGGCGCAGTTGGGAGGCTCTGTCTCCCGCCCACTTGTGAAAGCCAGCGGCACAATTAGCCGTCGGTCTTCTGCAGGCAGTGCTGTGCCTGCCACCAGACTTCCGCCCTTTTGCGATTCCCCTAAACTTCTGTGCACTTCTCCCTTTTCACAGTCTAAACTCCCCTGGTATGAGTTTCGGCTGGATCTGGGGTTTAGTGTCGTAGGATGAGGGGTTCAATGCCATTGGGAGTCTCCATCTCCCTCTCGCTAGAGAAAGCCAGCCAGGTACTCTGGCACCCGCTCTCTCCACATGCGCATCTTTGTACCTCAGCTTTTTATAGTTCCTCTGGGTCTCTGTGAACCCCTGTCTTTCCTTCTAGTTGTAGAATTTCCACTCATCCAGCTTTCCTGTGGTTCTGGATGATGTCCGTTTTGTCTTTTAGTTATAGTTTTGAAATTATTGTGCGAGGTAGCTGTGTAGGTGTTTACCTATGCCACCATCTTGGATCTCCCTGATTAATATAGTTTTATTATAAGCCTTGATATCACATGGGATTAGCTTCAAAATTTGTGGGTTTTTTTTCAAAGTTGACTTTGCTATCCTACATGATTTGCATTTCCATATGCATTTTAGAATTGGCTTGGTAATTTGTATTCCCCCTCCCCCCCAATTTTTTTTATTGGCTTTATTTGAATCTATAGATCAGTTTTGTGTAGAATTGCTATCTTAAACTTAATTTTCCATTCGTGAACAAGGTATTTCTCTCCAATCATTTGGCTTTCTATAATCCTCACTGTAATGAGTTGTAGTTTTCACTATGTACGTCTTCCATACCTTTTGTAGATCTTTTATATCTTTTTATCCCTAAGTATTTCATATTTTTTGATGTTTTATAAATGGTATTCAATTTCAGACTGTTGCTAAAATTAAAATACCATTATATTGTATATTTATCTTATATCTTGCAATCTTGCTCCATTCACTTACTAGTTCTAATAGCTTTTCCTAGTAAGTTTTATTGAATTTTCTACCTAAATGATGTCATCTGTGAATAAAGACAGTTGAATTTTTTTATACATTGCTAGATTCAATTTGCTAAAATTTTGTTAAGGATTTTTGTACATATAGTCATGAAGAATACTGGTCTATAGTTTTTCTTATTCAAAATGTCTATGTCTGATTTTGTTATCAAGGTAATTAATAATGACCTCATGGAGTAAGCATTTCCTTCACTTAAAAAACTCTTAAGGAGCCTTAGATGGTTTGGCTCAGTGGATAGAGCTTCAGACAGTAGACTGAGAGGCCCCAGGTTCAATTTTGGTCAAGGGTACATGCCCGCGGTTGCGGGCTTGATACCCAGTTGGGAACATGCAGGAGGCAACCAGTCAATGATTCTCTCTTATCATTTATGTTTCTATCTCTCTTTTCCTCTCCCTCCCTCTCTGAAATCAATAAAAATATATTTTTAAAAATTCCGCAGGGGTTTCTGTAGAATTGTCATTATTGTTTCCTTAAATGTTTAGTAGAGGCCCCGTAGAGCTCCCTGGTTTATTGGGCCATGTAGACACACAGTGAGAAGTCTGTGACCAGGAGAGGGGCCTCACTCGGCCATGCTGTCACTCTGATCTTGGACTTTCAGCTTCCATAACTGTGACAAATAAATTTCTGATGCTTGTAAGCTATGTAGTCTGTGGTATTTTGTTGTGGCAGCCCAAATGAACTAAGACATCTGACAACCAAAATTATGCAACACATTTTTTGTTTTGTTTTTGTGGTGTTTTTTTTTTTTAGCTATTTAATATTTTTTATTTTTCAATTACAGTTGACATAAAATATTATATTAGTTTCAGGTGTATAACCCCATTGATTAGATATTATTTAACTTACTATGTGATCATCCTGATCTTATACCCATCAGACACCATGCATAGTTATTAGAATATTACTGACTATATTCCCTATGTTGTACTTAACAACCTATGACTATTCTGTAGCAACTAGTTTGTACTTCTTAATCCCTTCACCTTTTTTATTTTTTTAATTTATTTTTATTTATTTTAAATATATTCTATTGGTTTTCCACAAAGAGGAAGGGAGAGGGATAGAGAGTTAGAAACATTGATGAGAGCGAGACATCGATCAGCCACCTCCTGCACACCCCCCAGTGGGGACGTGCCTGCAACCAATGTACATGCCCTTGACCGGAATCAAACCTGGGACCTTTCAGTCCGCAAGCCGACGCTCTATCCACTGAGCCAAACCAGTTTCGGCCCCTTCACCTTTAAAAAAATATGTATATATGTTTATATATATACATTTATATATATATATTTTTTATTGATTTCAGGGAGGAAGGAAGAAGGAAGAGAGAGAAAAACATCAATGATGAGAATCATTGATTGGCTGCCTCTTGCACGTTCCCTACTGGGGATTGAGCCCGCAACCTGGGCATGTGCCCTTGACCGGAATCAAACCCAAGACCCTTCAGTCCACAGTCTTGACGCTTCATCCACTGAGCCAAACCAGCTAGGGCTCCTTTCACCTTTTTTTTTTTTTATCACCCCAACCCTTCTTCCATCTAGCAACTGTCAATATATTTGCTGTATCTTTTTGTTTCTTTTTTCCCTTTATTTTTTTCCATCACCATTTATCCCCCACTGTACACTCTCCACCTCCATCTAACCCCTCTCCCTGCCACAGTTCTTGTCCATGAATTGTTTCTCTCCCCACCCCCCCCATCTCTCTCTCTGGCTCAATACCTCATACTTTATGCCTCACTCACAGGGCAGAATGTAAGATGTGAATCTCCACACTAAGAGAAATAAGCCAAGAGTCTTTCACTCCTCTCCAAACCTTAAACTAAAAGGGCATATATGTTCCAGTCCAAGTCACCAAGGTGAAAGAGTATGGGGACAAAAGTCCCAGTGGTAATAAAAATATGAGTTATTGTCCCTCAGGCTTTAGCAAACTTTCCCATATTAGTGATTTCTAAACTCTGGGTTATAAATTAGAGAGTTATAAAATCAATGTATTGAAGTTGACCAACAACAAAAAAAATGAATAAAATATGAAAGTGGCAGTAAAGTACTATTCTGTGACTATCTATATTAATAAAAGTGAAATATGCTAATTAGACCGGATGTCATTCCGGATGTCCTTTGAGACGACCTTCCAGATGAAGCCAGTGCTGCAAGGGAAGCCTGGGTCCCAGGTGCCAGAGGGAAGCTGGTGTTGGCAGCCAGGGGAAGGAAGGCCTACTCTTGCATGATTTTTGTGCAATGGGCCTCTAGTGAATGTATATATCTATGTCTATGTGAGTGTACACTGCATCACAATTTATTTTTATTTTTTTAAAATATATTTTATTGATTTTTTTTACAGAGAGAAAGGGAGAGAGATAGAGAGTTAGAAACATCAATGAGAGAGAGACATCGATCAGCCGCCTCCTGCACGCCCCCTACTGGGGATGTGCCCACAACCAGGATACATGCCCTTGACCGGAATCGAACCTGGGACCTTTCAGTCCGAAGGCCGACGCTCTATCCACTGAGCCAAACCGGTTTCAGCTGTATCACAATTTAAAATGTTTTTGTTATCACATTCTGTAGTAAAAAAAGGGGGGATTCTCAAATTGCAGGTGATGAATATGATTTGGTAGAATGTAACAGAATGATATGCCCACTGAAGGCATGTCATTTGTGTGTGTTTTTAAATTCCTGATTGTAAGTTGCCTCCCTTGCTACTAACACACACACACACACACACACACACACACACACACACACACACAGATACTTTCCACTGCTGTTGAGAAAAACCATTTTATTAATCTGGATAGGCCCTGTTCTTGAAACAGTGTGCCTGACACTCAGAGGGTACTCAATAAATGTATGTAGCCATTCAATGGCAAATGTTTGAAGGATAAAGAGTGGAAACTACGTACTTTTCTTTCACCATGCCTGGCATACACATGGTATTTGATAACAAAAATACAGTCATAAGAAGGTATAAGAATGAAATACACAGGTGTGATGAGCAACCACAGATTGGGTCTGGCCTTTGCCAAACAGAAGAAAGCTCTCTTTCCCCCTCAGTGCTCTTCAACAAACCGATCCAACCAGGAAATTCAAAGGAGTGGCTGTCATCTCCCTAAGTAATAGAGCCTATCTCCTCTTAACCTTTGTGACCCTCAAAACCCAGTAAATTCCTTCTTTTATCTACCCTAAATCCTTTATTTTAACCCTCTAAGCCAATTTTCTGTTGTACTGTATTCAATGGGAATTGAAAACAGCTGGTCACCATCTGGAGTAGATTAATTCTTCATGTACTTGAAGCCTGTAATTAGGTCTTTCCTCAGCCTTCTCTTCTTCAGGCTAAATATCTTATTTCCTTTAGCCCTTCCCCAAAGGTTTTATTTCCCAATTATTTAATTGTCTTCCTAGTGTTACTCTCAACATCAGGCCCTCTGTTCTTCATCCACTTCGAGTGGAGGAGGCTGGCCAGAGGGAAGGGTTATGGGT
>PVJN01026512.1:0-28958 GCA_004026805.1 Lasiurus borealis | reverse complement strand
GGGAGGTGAGGGAAGAGAGAGGTAGAAAACAAAGCAAGCAAAAAGCCAAATAAAACAAGTAGAATAAACTAAAAGAATCTCACAAGAAATTTCAAAAAATCGATATAATCACTTTTTAGGCAAACAGCCCAACAAAAAGACTTAGAGAAAAAAACAACTTTTTGGCTAATGAAGGAAGAAGAGATTGGATTTGTAGTAGAGGATTTGAAATTAGATATATAAATGGGGTGAAATTTTAACTAGGTAAAGATAAAGAATAGGGAGAATCTAAAGTTGGAAAAGGGAGAGATAATTAAGACGACAAAATGGGGAAAATTAGGAGGAAGGTGTCGGCATAAAGGTAGGGTTGAGTTGGAGTAATATTATGCTAAAGGAGAGATGAAAATAGAATGTAGAACTCTAATCCCAAAATAAAATAAATAGAAAACAAAATGACAGTTTTTTTTTCAAAAAGTAGAATACTAATATTATATAATAATACTAGTTTAAAACAAAAATGCAATAGTTAAAAAGGAAAAATCAATTGATGTGGAAAGAAAAAAATGGTCTTTTGATTAAAATATGTGAAAATGAAAAATAAAATAAAATAAAGAAAAGAAAGAAAAAAAAAGGAAAAAATGGAAAAAAAAGGAAAAGGGAAAAAAAAAAAGAAAATAAAAATTAGATGCACCTTTACTTCCACTATTATTCTGTGTGTCCTCCACTGGGTGGCAGTGTTTCAGAATTGATCTCTGAGACAAAGCAGGGAACCTCTCCAGGCTGTGCTCAGTTCCTGCTACTCTCTGGTTCTCCAAGCCAGTCCGTGGGGGTTTTGTAGCCAGGATACTGCAATAACACCCAGGCTGTCCCTCCGCCCCAGAAAGAAAGAAGAAGAAGAAGAGAAAAAAAAAAAAGAAAAAAAAGAGGAGTCGTTCTCCAGAGCTCTCCTCCTTCAACAGCTCAGAGGGCTTGCCTCCACACTTAGGGATCACGCCCTGCCCACCTCTGGGAGCCTCTCCAGTGGCAGCTTTCCCGCAGCCAGGCTCCCAAGGCGTACACGTCTCTGTTGTGTGAGGGTAGGAGACCTCACCCCGACCTGGGCGAAATCTGACCCTTCCTCGCGCGCAGATCTCCGAATCCGCCGCCCGCGCGTCCGCGCTGCCTGGAAAGCCGTGCTCTGTGTCCCCGGCTGCTCGGGGTGCCTCCGTCCGCCGCAGCTTTCAGACCTCCCTTTTATCCCAGGCGCAGTCTGATCTCACCGTGTGCTCTGTGGATCTCTGAGTCCGCTGCGTGTCTATGGATTTTTGAGTCCGCTGCGTGTCCGTGCTGATTGGAGAGCGGAGCTCTGGGTCCCCGGGTCCCCAGCTGTTTGATGTGTGCGCAGCTGCCGGCTTCATACCGTTGCAGACATCTACCTCCCTCTGAAAGATGGCGTGGTCTTCTCGTTCATGCTGGGGGCTCGGGCGGGCAAAAACCCCTTGGCGGTGGGGCTGCCCGGCTGGGAGAGCCCCGTTCAGCAGTTCCCCGCCTTCTCCTGGAGGATAACTGGCTCCCAACTTGCCTCCAATCACTCCCAGTGCGACTCCCAGCCGCTCTCTCTCCCTCTGCCCAGCGACAAAGCTCCAGGTGCGTCTGTTTACTCCGCCGCCATTTTTTTTCCCCTCTAAATATGTTAACTTTCAATTACAATCTTTATGACATTTAAAGGAAACTTCTCTTTATTTCCTTCCAAAATGATTTTCATGTTACAGTGTTTCATTTAAAAAATATTTGTCTCATGAAACAATTTCTCTAAGGCTATGGTGACCACTGTATAGATTTCGTCTCATGCCCCATGTTCCCTGTTGTCTGTGCCCAATGATTATGCTCATACACTTGTACAAAGGTCCCTCTATTGATGTTTCTCCCTTATTCCCACCAACACCCACCTTCTCTGAGGTTTGATGTTTTGATCCACATTTCTCATTCTCTGGATCTAATCTTGATAATCAATTTATGTCATTCATTATATTCCACAGATGAGTGAGATCATGTAATATTTGTCTTTCTCTGCCTGGCTTATTTCACTAATCAGAATGCTTTCCATCTCCATACATGTCTTGCAAATGGTAGGAGCTCCTTATTTACCTCAGTGTAGTATTCCATTGTGTAGGTGTACCACGGTGTTTTAATTCAATCATCTGCTGATAGATACTTAGGCTGTTTCAAAATCTTAGCTATGTTGAATTGTGCTGCTATGAACATAGGGGTGCATATATCCTTTCTGATAGGAGTTTCTAATTAGTTGGGGTATATTCCTAAAAGTAGGATCACTGGGTCAAATGGGAGTTCCATTTTTAGTTTTTTTTTAGGAGAGCTCATACTGTTCTCCACAGTGCCTACACCACTCTGCATACCCACCAGCAGTGCACTATGGCCCCCTTTTCTCCGCATCCTCGCCAATACTTGTCTTTTGTGGATTTGTCGATGATAGCCATTCTGACAGGTGTGAGATGGTACTGCATTGTTGTTTTGATTTGCATCTCTCTGATGATTAGTGACTTTGATCAGGTTTTCACAGGTCTCTTGGCCTTCCTTTTGTCTTCTTTTGAGAAGTGCCTATTTAGTTCAGTTGCACATTTTTTTATTGGGTTATTTATCTTCTTTTTGTGAGATTGTATAAGTTCTCTGGAGATTAAACCATTATCATTGATATTATTGGCAAATATGTTCTCCCATGCAGTAGGCTTTCTTGAAAGCTTTTTTTTTTTTTTTTTTTTTGAAGTAGTCCCACTTGTTTATTTTTTCTTTAGTTTCCATTGCCCGGGGAGCTGTGTCGGTGAAGAAGTTCCTTCTGCATATGTGGGATATTTTTCTGCCTGTGGATTCCTCTAGTATTTTTATGGTTTCCTGTATTATGTTTAAGTCCTTTATTCATTTGGAGTTTATTTTTGTGTATGATGTAAGTTGGTGGTCTAGTTTATTTTTGTGTATGATGTAAGTTGGTGGTCTAGTTTATTTTTGTGTATGATGTAAGTTGGTGGTCTAGTTTCATTTTGCATGTTTCTGTCCAATTTTCCCAACACCATTTGTTGAAGAGACTGTCTTGACTCCATTGTAAGTTCGTGCCTCCTTTGTCATATATTAATTGAGCATAGTGGTTTGGGTTGATCTCTAGGTTCTCTATCTTATTCTATTTGATCTATGTGTCTGTTCCTGTGCCAGTACCAGGCAGTTTTGAGAACAGTGGCTTTGTTATACTGCTTGAAATCTGGCATTGAGATCTCACCTACTTTGTTCTTCTTTCTAAGGATTGCTGCAGCTATTTGGGGTCTTCTTTTTATTTCAGATGAATTTTTGGAAAGTTTGTTCTAGGTCTGTGAAGTATGTCTTTGGTATTTTCATGGGGACTGTATTGGATTTATAAATTGCTTTGTGTAGAATGGACATTTTGAGGATATTGATTCTCCCAATCCAGGAACATGGTATGTTCTTCCATCTCCTTATGTCTTTCTATATATATTTTTTTAGTGTTTTGTATTTTTCTGCATATAGGTCTTTTACCTCCTTAGTTAAGTTTATTCATAGGTATCTTAAATTTTTTGGATGGTAAATGGGATTGCCATTTTAGTCTCTCTTTCTGTAAGTTCATTATTGGTATATAGAAATGCTACAGATTTCTTGGTGTTAATTTTGTATCCTTCTACATTGCTAAATTCAGTTATTAAGTCTACTAATTTTATGATGAAGTCTTTAGGGTTTTCTATGTACAGTGTCATGTCATCTGCAAATAAGGACAGTTTTACTTCTTGTTTTCCTATTTGGATGCCTTTTTCTTGACTGATAGCAATGGCTAACACTTCCAGCACTATGTTAAATAGGAGTGGTGAGAGTGGGCATCCCTGTCTTGTTCCATTTGTTAGGGGAAATGGTTTTATATTTTGCCCATTAAGTATGATGTTGGCTGTGGGTTTGTCATATATGGCTTTTATTATGTTGAGGTATGATCCTTCTATTCATACCTTGCTGAGAGTTTTTATTAAGAAATGGTGTTGGATTTTGTCAAATGCTTTTTCTGCATCAATTGATATGACTATGTGATTTTTATCTCTCAATTTGTTTATGTGATGTATCATGTTTTTTGTTTTGCGGATATTGCACCATCCTTGAATCCCTAATAAATCCTACTTGATCATGGTGTATGATCTTTCTGACGTACTGCTGGATTAGATTTGCTAGTTTTGTTGAGAATTTTAGCATCTATGTTCATGAGGAATATGGGAATGTAATTCTCTTTCATTCTGTTATCGTTATCGGGTTTTGGTATTAGGGTGATGCTGTCTTCAAAGAAGTAGTTTGGAAGTGTTCCTTCTTTGGAATTTTCTGGAATAGTCTGAGAAGGATGGGTTTTAGTTATTCTCTGAATGTTTGGTAAAATTCCCTTGTGAAGCCGTCTGACCCTGGGCTTTCATTTGCTGGAAGCTTTTTGATGACTGATTCAATTTCTTCCTTAGTTATCAGCGTGTTGAGATTTTTAGAATCCTCCTGTATGAGTTTTGGAAGGTTGTGTTTTCTAGGAATCTGTCCATTTTCTCTAGGTTGTGAACTTTCTTAAAATAGAGTTGTTCATAATATTTTTTAACAATCCTTTGTTTTTCTGTGGGGTCTGTAGTTATTTCACCTTTCTCATTTCTGATTTTGTTTATTTGGGTCCTCTCTCTTTGCTTCTTGGTGAGCCTGGCTAGAGGTTCACAAATCTTATTTATTCTTTCAAATAATCAGCTCTTTGTTTTGTTGATTTTTTGTATGATTTTTTTTGGTCTCTATGTCATTTATTTCTGCTCTGATCTTTAATATTTCCTTCCTTCTGCTCACAGTGGTCTTTTCTTGTTGCTCTCTTTGTAATTCTTTGAGTTGTTGAGTTAGGTGATTCATTACCACTTTTTCCTGTTTTTTGAGGTAGGCCTATAGAATTATAAACTTCCCTCTCAGCACTGCTTTCATTGTGTCCTATAACATTTGAGTTGTTGTGTTTTATTGTCATTAGTCTCCAGAAAATTTTTAATTTCTTCTTTGATTTTATTTATAACCCAACCATTGTTTAGTAACATGCTATTCAACTTCCAAGTGTTTGAATTTTTTGGAATGTTTTTATTGTAGTATATTTCTAATCTTATGCCATTGTGGTCTGAGGAAATGATTGATATGAATTCAATCTTTTTGAATTTGGGGAGACTTTGCTTATGACCCAATATATGGTCTATTTTTGAGAATGTTTCATGTGCACTTGAGAAGGATGTATATTTTGTAGCTTTAGGGTGAAATGCTTTGAAGATGTCAATTAGGTCCATCTGATCTAGTGAGTTATTTAGAATTGCTGTTTCTTTGGAGAATTTTTGTCTAGAGGATTTGTCCAGAGATGTCAGTGGTGTATTGAAATCCCCTCCTATAATTGTATTGTTGTCGATCTCTCCCTTGATATCCTCCAAGAGATTTTTTGTATATTTAGGGGCTCCTGTATTAGGTGCGTATATATTTACCAGAGTTATATCTTCTTGATGAATTGCTCCTTTTAGTATTATGTAGTGGCCTTCCTTATTTCTTGTTATAATCTTTACTTTGAGGTTTATTTTATCACATACAAGTATTGCTCCCCCTGCTTTTTTCTCATTTCTATTTGCCTGAAAAATGTTTTTCCCTCCCTTCACTCTCCGTCTATGTGAATCCTTTTCTCTGAAGTGGGTCTCTTGTAGACACAAATGTATGGGTTCTGTTTTCTTATCAATTCACATACCCTATGTCTTTTGATTTATGCATTTAACCCATTTACGTTTAATGATATTATTGACAAGTTCATGTTTTTTTGTCGTGTTTTACCATAGTGTGTTTTTGTTTGTTTGTTTTTGCCCTTCTCTTTCTTTTTATAGCAGTCCCTTTAGCATTTCTTGCATTATTGGCTTGGTAGTGACAAACTTTCTTAGCCCTTTCTCGTCTGTGTAGTTCCTGATTCCACCTTCTATTTTGAATGATAGCCTTGCTGGGTATAGTATTCTTGAGTTCAGACCCTTGTTTTGCATCACTTCATATATTTCATTCCATTCCCTTCTGGTCTGGTGTGTTTCTGTTGAGATGTCAGTTGATATTCTACTAGGAGATCTCTTGTAGGTAACTTTCTGTCTCTCTCTGGAAGCATTTAAGATTCTTACTTTGTTGTTACTGTGCGCAATTTTCTTATGATGTGTCTTGGTGTCGGTTTTTTTCGGGTTCAGCTTGTTTGGGATTCTGTGTACTTCATGGACTTGCATATTTTTTTTCCTTGCCAATATCAGGGAAATTTCCTGTCATTATTTCTTCCAATAGATTTTCTATTCCTTGTTTTACTTCCACTCCTTCTGGTATCCCCATTAAGCATATGTTGTTTCATTTGGTGTTGTACCTAAGCTTCCTTAGGCTCTCTTCTTGTTTTTTAAGTCTTTTTTCCAGTTGTTGCTGTCCTTGTGTGTTTTTTTCCTACCTTGTCTTCTAATTCACTGATGCGGTCCTCAGCCTCTTCTAGTCTACTGTTTAGGCATCCCATTGTGTTCCTTATTGCAGCTATGTCATTCTTCATCTTCTCTTGGTTTCGTTTCATGTTGGTGACATTCTCATTCAGCTCCTTACAGTTCTCATTGAGTTGTGTGATATTGTCGTTGAGTTGTGTGTATTTGTCTTCCATCCATTTAAGCATGCTTAAAACCATTACTCTGAATTCTTTCTCTGAAAGGCTGCTCACTTCAATTTCATCTAATTCCCTTTCTGGTGATTCCTCTTTTTCTTTTTTGGGGGGATTGCTTTTACGTCTTCCCATGTTTTCCTGTAATGTTTTAATTGTATATCCTATTGCTTTACTATCCAAGGTTTGTTTTTTTGGGGGGGAGAGGGGATGGTGCTACTGGTGTATTTCTCAGTTCTCCTCTGTTTTTTAATTTATTGTCATTTCCTACTTGAGCTATTTGGGTTCTCTTGATGTAGATCTGCGAGTTTGAGCAGCAAAACCGTGGTGTCTAGAAGTTGGCAGCCGTGAAGAGGAGTGTCCCTATTTTTGCTGTTTTGTACCCTTAGTTGATATTACGGGTGCCCAGCGGGGATACATAGTGGCACCAAGGACCCGTCTGTCACAGTGATGTATTTCAGGGGCCTACACCCTGGAGAGGCATGTCTGTGGTGTCCAGAGTTAAAAAGTCACACCTGCAGGGGCTCCCAGTGGTTCCCAGGCACTGTTTAGGGAGTGGACCGCCAGGAATGTGCTGCTGAAAACCCGCCTTGGTTGGCAGCCTTGAGGGCACACTGCAAATGCAGGTGACCAGGGATGTCCACAAACCATATAGGAGGGCACGCCACAGACAGGGCAACCAGAACACACATACACACTGCCTAGGGTGCCACAGATGGGGCCAAACATAGGGACTAGGGTACTTTGAAAATTGGCTCACAAATGGCGTGCAAGCTGGCACACAAACTGGCCCAAAGGCACGCTGCAGACTGGGAAACGTGCAGGCAGGAACTAGTGTGTGGCCGCAGCTGAAACCCTGGCACAGCTGAAACCGTGATGCAAGCACATAGTGCACGTACAGTTGGTAACCCATGCACACTCAGTAACCCGGGAGATCGCAAGCTCAGACCTGTTGTGGCACCTGCTGCAGCAGTGCAGATGTCGCTGGGGAGTGAGAGGTTGCATTCATTGCTTTGGAGGCGAAGGTCCCAGGGTCCGCGTGTCTGCAGGATCCGCGGCTCTGCTGGACTTTGGCTGGAGTGGCTGTTGGGTTGCAGGGCAGCTCCAATGCCTGTTTGGCTGGCGGTTTTGTTGAATTCCCAAAGGAAGGCCGTTTTTAACTTCAAGATGGCGTGGGCTCCGCACCCAAGTCCTGCAGTCCCAGGAGTGAAAGCCATGATGGCAGTCTCTCTTGTCAAAGAGAGCCTGGACTACCAGCAGGGAATCTCACTGCTCTAGTGAGATTCAACTGTCCCTCACTCAATCACACCCACCACACACTCCCATACACTCTCTTTTGTCCCCTCACTCAATTCCTCTCCTTCACCTCCATCCTGCCAGCCACCATCATCCGCCAACTCTCCCCATCTTGTTTCTTTAATTTTATCTTTTCATAATACTTTAAAAATATATATTTATTGATTTTTATATATTTTACTTTAAAATATATATTTTTATTGATTTTTATTGATTATTGTATATATAATAAAAGGGTAATATGCAAATAAAAGGATAATATACAAATTGACCCTAGCAGTGGAATTACCAGAATGACCCCTTAAACAGCCACTACAAGGTGCACTGACCATTTCTTGGTCCCTTCCCCCAATCAGCAGGCTCTTATTACCTGATGGTGAACAGGGATATGAGGGTGAGTGGTGGGGGGTGGGATGGCTCCATGCAGCTGGGGAAGATGGCCCTAATCACAAGCCAGGCCTAGGGACAGTACCCAAGTACACATTGTGTGTGTGTGTGATGTGTATGTATACACACACACATCACACACACACACACATATATATATATATATATATATATATATATATATATATATATAGAGAGAGAGAGAGAGAGAGAGAGAGAGAGAGAATCAAACCCACAATCTGGGTATGTGCCCTGACTGGGAATCTAACTGACAACCTTTAGGTGTACAGGATGACACTCAACTGATTGAGCCACGCTGGCCAGGGCTAAAAAATCTTTCTTTTTAAAAAAATATATGTTATTGATTTTTGTTTACAGAGAGGAAGGGAAAGAAAGAGTTAGAAACATTGATGAGAGAGAAACATCAACCAGCTGCCTCCTGCACACCTCCTACTGGGGACGGCCTGCAGCCAAGGTACATGCCCTTGATCAGAATCAAACCTGGGACCTTTCAGTCTGCAGACCGACTCTCTATCCACTGAGCCAAACCAGTTTCGGCTAAAAAATCTTTCTTAATGCAAGTGAATCACTTGGAAAACGTGGAAAACGAGAGAGAGAGAGAGAGAGAGAGAGAGAGAGAGAGAGAGAGAGAGAGAGAGAGAGAGAATATGAGAATTTAAGGAATACTAGAATATAAAGTTAATTTACAGAAATAAATCAATATCTTTGTTGTATACAAGCAATCCATTAGAAGATGCAATGAAATAGAAGCTTCTCTCTGTAACAGCAACAAAAGATATCAGCAACAAAAAAGATAAAAATACTTACCAAAATTGTACAGAATATATGAAGAAAACACTACTGAAAGACAAAAGTGTAACTGAAAAAAATGGAACGACATACTTTCTTCATAGATAGGGAAGATTCACATTGTCAAGATATTAATTCTCTCTAAGTTAATTTATAAATTTAATTTAATCTCAATAAAGGGTCAATATTTTTTTTTCTGGAAGAGAATTCTAAACTTCATATGGAAAATAAATAAACACAAATAACCAGGGATTCTTGAAAAAGAAAAATAAAATATTATAGCATATTAAAGCCTCTAAAGTTAAGAATGTGGTATTGGTGAAAATAGACAGAGAGATGGAATGATGGGCCCTAAGGGATATAAGAGTTTACAATAGGTCATCTTAAGTCAATGTGGTAAAGATGGACTTTTTTTTTTTTACCTTTTTAAAAAGAAATCTTTATCGTTGAAAGTATTATATATGTCCCCTTCCCCCATTTACTAAAAAGACAGATGTTTTAATAAATTATTTTAGAAAAATATAAAGTTGGATTCATAGGAAATCTCCAAGTTGGTCAATAATTTAAATTTAAAGAAAAATGAAAGAATAGAAGTAACAGAAGAAAATATGGGTGAATTTCTTTTAATCTTGGCATAAAAACATGCCTTTTTATCTATGATTTAAAATCTAGAAACCATTAAAAGGTTGACAAATTTGGTAACATTAAATGAAAATCTTCTTCCTGGAATATGGCATCATAAGCAAAGGAAATAACAATCTAAGAAAATATTTGCAATTTATATCAAAACAAAACTACTCTCATATAAATTGAGAAGAAAAACAACTCTTTAAAAATCAGCATAGGACATAAACAGACATTTCTAAGAAATGCAAAGATCCCTTAAAATATAAAAAGTATGACTTGCCAGTGTGGTTTAGTGGTTGATGGTTGACCTATGAACCAGAAGGTCATAGTTAGATTCCTGATTAGTGCACATGCTTAGATTGCAGGCTCGATCCCCATAGAGGGCAAGTAGAGGCAGCCAATCAATGATTTTCTCCCATCATTGATGTTTCTATCTCTCTCCCTCTCTGAAATAAATAAAACATATATATATGGAGAGAGGGGGGGGAGGCTGGCAGGGGAGAGCAGTTAGGGGTGATCAGGCAAGCAGGCAGGTGAGCAGTTAGGAGCCAGTGGTCCTAGATTGCGAGAGGGATGGGCCCTAAATTGGCAGTCAGACATCCCCTGAGGGGTCCTGGATTGGAGAGCATGTAGGCTGGGCTAAGGGACCCCTTCCATGCACAAATTTTGTGCACCAGGCCACTAGCCATTTGCCTGCCTGCCTGATCACCCTTAACTACCTCTGCTGCCAGCCTGATGCCCCTAACGGCTCTCCCCTAATGACCTGATTGCCCCTAACTGCTCTCCCCTGCCAGCCTGATCACTCTAACTGCTCTCCCCTGCTGGTCTGATCTCCCCTAACTGCCTCTGCCTTGGTCCTGCCACCTTGGCTTTATCTGGAAAGATGTCTGGAAGGTTGCCAAGAAGGTGTCTGATCTAATTAACATATTTTTTATTAGTATAGATATATGTGCTCCAATCCTTCCACTTCCAGGGAAAGGAGCAAAAGAGGGTTGCTAAAAGTGATAAGGGAGGCAGCAGGGTGAGCTTTTTTTGTGGGGGGAGAGTTTCTTCATGATGAGGGACTTCAAAGGACAGCAGCCTACTTCTGCTACCCTCTGTTTCCAGAGACACAATTTATGATTCGCATCTGGCAGGACAGAGCAGTTGCAAGTACAGGACTGAGAACGCTTTTCTGCATGCAGATCCCTGAAGAGTGTCTTATGGCCAAGGAAAGTTTTGTTCTAACCATTTCTTTTGGATCCAGGGCTGCTGGGTGGTCTTGGGCAGGAGGGCAGAATGGAGGTGGGGCAGGGCAGAGCAGGAAGAAGTATGGGGTAGAAGACTGAGCTTTGGGAAAGGAGAGGGTGAAATCTGTGTGTATGTGGGGGGAGGGCTGGTGCAGAAGGAGAGCTGGGGTCAGCATAGGAAGGTTTGGAAGGACTGGGGGAGTAAGAGGGACCAGCCGATGCCAGAACAGGGGAAAGGGTCTATGGGATCAGTTGAGGGTCTGCGAGGGTGAGTATAGACTAAGTCCCTTCCCCAGACCCTGCCATCTCAGGTGGCTAGTGGGAGGGGTCCATAGGAAGGAGCTGAGCCCCCTACACTTTGTGTGAGACTCCAGAACATGTGGCCAACATGCCCCGCCTGGGCCATCCCCGCCAAGTGCTTCCATTTGGAACACATTTGCAGACACATGAATTGTTTTTAAGTTAATGCTTTTTAATTCACTCTGTTTCCCAGGTGTTGTTTTTATTGAAAAGGCAGATTCTACTGGTGTGTGCTCCTTTGTGGGGGCGGGGTGTTCTCCACGGGCCGAGATCCCATGAGAAAAAGAGAAAAAGGGCCCAGTGAGATCTGGGGAATGAGTAAATAGGACCAGAGAGCAAGGAACAGGGTGAGAGATGCACGGGGTGAGACAGACAGACACAGAGACCCCAGAACGCTAAGGGAGGGACTCAGCCCTAAGGGCAGAGAAAGTGTGCTGAGAAATCCTGCTTCAGGAAGGCTGATCCCTCCACCTCCAACTAAGGCCCTTAGGGCTGAGCTTGCTCTCCTCCAAACTCTAGTTCCCTTCATCATAGACAGGGCTGAACTGGCCTCAGGGAAAGGACTGGAAGGATTTGACCGGCAATGGACTGAGTAAGCAGGACCAGAGTCTCCGAGGTTTAGGGATCAGAGACCAGACAGAGAGAGAAGGACCTGGAGGCATTCTTTCCCAGGTCTCCGCATGCACACCTTCTGTTTTTGAGCGAAGTCTGAATCCCTTGCCAGAGCTCTGGAGATGGCAGCCTGGACTGCTGTGTTGCATAGGGTGAGCTCCCTAACCTCTCTGAGCCCTGGCTATGCCACCTGCAGGAGAGGAGCACTGGTGGCTGAGGTTCTAAATAGCTCTGGGGAGAGAAGACAGAACATTGTTTATGACACCTCCCTTAAATCCTAAATCCCAGGGATTGTTTGCCTTTGCTGCTGCCCTAGGCTCATGTTTATGTAGGACTGCAGACAGGAGAGGCCAACAGCGCTAGCTCTTCCATATCCACCCCTTCTTTCCCCACTCTGCCACCTCACCTCTCCTCATTGGTGACTGGTACTCCCAAGCCTCCCCAGTTGCCAGTGTAGACATAAGATGGAGGACACACAAAGATATTCCTCGGAGACCGCGCCATCTTGCAGAGGGAGGTGGATGTCTGCAGAGGTCTGAAGCCAGTGGCTGGGGCACCCATTGAGCAGCCGGGGACCCAAAACTCCGCTCTCCAATTGGCGCAGACACGAGGTGGAATCAGAGGTCCACAGAGCACACGGAAAGGTCAGATTTCCCCTGAGAAAAGAGGGAGGTGGATGTCTGCAGAGGTCTGAAAGGTGCAGCTGGCAGAGGCACCCACCAAACAGCCAGAGACCCAGAGCACGGCTCTCCAGGCCACGGGGACGCTCGGGCAGAAGATTCGGAGATCCACCTGGCACATGGAAAGGTCGGATTTTGCCTGGGTTAGGGTGAGGTCTCCTACCCCCCCCCCCCACGCCCCTTAGGGCAGAGACGCGCACGCTGTGGGAGCCTAGCTGTGGGAAAGCGGCCTCTGGAGAGGTCCGCGGAGGTGGGCAGGGCGTGATCCCTGAGTGTGGAGGCAGACACTCCGAGCTGTTGACAGAGGAGAGCTCTGGAAAACGACTCTTTTTTTCTCTGGGGCAGAGGGACAGCCTGGGAGTTATTACAGTGTCCCGGCTGCAAAACCCCCACAAACTGGCTTTCAGAACCACAGAGTAGCAGGATCTGAGCACAGCCTAGACAGGTCCTGTGCTTTGTTTCAGAGATCAATTCCGAAACACTGCCACCCAGTGGATGACACACAAATTGACTCTAACATAACCAAAAAAGAATAAAGAGATTAAAACACCAACAGGGGAACACAGGGAACTGCAATAACTTCCCTACTGGGAAACAGGAGTGCCAAGCAGAATAATAGTGAAAGTGAATGACCATTCTATTTTTTTTCTTTTTCCTTTTTCTTTTTTTTAATTTTAATTTTAATTTTTCATTTTTACATATTTTAATTAAAAGATTATTTCTTTCTTTCTGCCTCAATTGATTTTACCTTTTTAATTATTACATTTTTGTTTTAAACTAGTATTATTAATTACTACTAGTACTTTACCTTTTGGGAAAAAAACAAGTGTCATTTTGTTTTCTCTTTATTTTATTTCAGGATTAGAGTTCTACATTCTATTTTCATCTTTCCTTTATCATAATTTTACTCCAGCTCAATTCTACCTTTATTCCAACACTTTCCTCCTAACTTTCCCCATTTTGTTGTCTTGTTTCTCTTTCCCTTTTCCAACTTTTGATTCCCCCTATTCTTTCTCTTTACTTGGTTAAAATCTCACCCCATTTATATATCTAATTTCAAATCCCCTACTACAAGTCCATACAAACCTCTCTCTTCTTGTCTACACTAGCGAAAAAGTTGTTTTTTGTCGATGTCCTCTTGTTGCTATTTGCCTGAAAAGTGATTATAACGATTTTTTTGAAAATTTTGGTGAAATCGTTCTAGTTTATTCTACTTGTTTTATTTTGCTTTTTGATTACTTTGTTTTTTACCTCTCTTTTCCCTCACCTAATTCGATACCAGTTGCTATTAGAGGTTTATATTAATCTCCAGGTACTGGTTGCTGGCTTTCATTGGGATTAGTGACTGTTCTATTGGAGTTTTCTCCTGACATCTATAGTTTGTCCCCCTTTTTTCTCTTATACACTTTCTTTTCTCTCTGACTTTTTTCTCTTCCTCTTTTCTTCTCCTTCTTCTCCTTTTTATTTTCTTATTTTATTTTATTTTTGTGTTCTTTTTTTTTTCCTTTTCTTGTTCTCCCAATTTGATTTTGGCATTACTTTCTTTGCTTTTTTTCGTCATTTTCCTCTTCTTCTTTCTCTACTTACCCCTAATTTGTCTTCCATTAGTGGTCACCTTATTTGTGATTATTAACATCTTGAATACATTTCTACTCTGTACTGTGTGTACATGATCTATATATCTGCAGTCTGCAAGAAACCCACCTCAGAAAAAGAGATGCACACAGATTGAGGGTGAAGGGATAGAAGATGGTATTTCAGGCAAATGGAAATGAAAAAAAAAGCTGGGGTTGCAATACTTATATCTGACAAATTAGATGTCAAAGTGAAGGACATAAAAAGAGATAAAGAAGGCCACTTCATAATACTAAAGGGAACAATTAAACAAGAAGAAATAACTCTGGTAAACATAAACACACCCAATATAGGAGCACCTATATACATAAAAAAAAATCCTGGAGCCAAAACCGGTTTGGCTCAGTGGATAGAGCGTTGACCTGGGGACTGAAGGGTCCCAGGTTCGATTCCGGTAAAGGGCACATACCTAAGACAGAAAGGCAGGCTTCACCAGAAAAGGAAATAAACGAAATAGAAGCAGAAATAAGCCTGCCAGAGAAAGAGTACAGAGAAATGATGATAAGGTGGATGAAAAGAATGGAATACAAAATCGACAATCTGAGTAAGAGCCAAGAGGAAATGAAGAAGAAGCATGAGGAAATGCACAAAGAAATAAAAAATGACATCACTGCTTTACATTTTGAACTGCTAGCTTGAATCAGTGATCTAATTTTGTGTTTTCAGGAGAGTTTGGTGGGTTGAGTGAGTAAAACATATGCTTGGGTGAGGATTAAAAAATAAAATAAAATACCCTTTATGTTGTAGCATCTTTAAAACTTGTTAAAGCTTTGTTGTATTTCATTTGATGCCCACAGTTTCTGTGTAAACAAAGAATTTATCAGCATTATTAACCTTGTTTGACAGATGAGAAACTTGAGACACAGATATTATAAGTGACTTGATCCAAATAACACATCTTGGTGGGAATGTAAATTGATACAGATTTTATGTAAAGTAATTTCAACATATATATATCCTTCCCCTTTCCTTCCTTCTTTCTTTCCTTCTTTTTTCTACCTACCTATAATCTTTAAAATATTATTACTTTTGGTTCAGTTAGTCCACTAATAAAAATCTACCCCAAAGAAGTATTTTGAAATAGAGTAGTTTTGTGGAGAGATACTCATCACAATGTTACATATAATAGTGAAAAAATATGAAGGCAGCTTAATATGCCCAACAAAAAAGAAATAGTTAGTACATGATTTACATATATCTTACCTAATAATAGAGAGACATGTAAATTGACCATACCTCCCCTAACCTACAGCCAATCAGAGTGAGTATACAAATTAACCCATCAAAGATGGTGGATAATTTGATTATGCAGGCAGGAAGGGCAGCACCAGACACTACCCACAAGGTACCAGTTCATAGGGCCAGGGAGGGGAGTGGATGTGGGCAGAACCAGATGCTACCTAGGGGTTCCAGGTCCATCACAGGCCCCAGGAGGGGCAGTAGCCTGCCTATCCACTCCTGCGGGGCCCTGGGAACATTTTCTAGAAATATTATATTCAATTATCAATTTATTGTTAATATATTTTATGCTATATTTCTACAACATTTAAAAGGTCTTTATTTCCTACTAATTATGGAAGTTACACATGTTCTTTGGACAAAAATCTCAAAAAATGTAAAAATAACAGAAAATGAAAGTTTTCATATAATCTTATTTTTTCAGAATTCTATCAACAGTTAACACAACAGTATATTTAATGGCTGCTTAGTATTCTGTTGTATGGTTATACTATAATTTATTCAATTAATTCCATAATAGTTTTATTTAAATAAATTGGAAACAATCTCTAATAAATCCACCTGCTATGAACATCTTTGTGTAAACACTGTGGTGCAATTGTCCAATTATCTTGATAGAATAAATTCTTGCAAGTTATTTTCTGGTTAAAATGTATGTATACTTGTAATGTTTTAAAATTATAGACTGCTAAATTTTATCCAAAATTTTTTTACTAATTTGTACTATAATCAACAGTGCTTACAGTATTTCTGTTCTCTTTTAACGTTCTACAGCCATGGTTATTATTTTTCCTTTAAACATCTTTGCTAGTTTGGTTATGTAATATAATGCCCTGTTTTAATTTAAAATTATTTTTTAAAGTATACTTTTATTGATTTAAGAGAGGAAGGAAGAGAGAGAGAGAGAGAGAGAGAGAGAGAGAGAGAGAGAGAGAGAAATAGAAACATCAATGATGAGAGAGAATCATTGATCAGCTGCCCTCCATTGGGGATCAAGTGACCCAGGCATATGCTCTGACTGTAACTTCCTAGTTCATAGGTGGAAGCTCAATCACTGAGCCACGCTTGGCTAAAATTATTTTTGATTAATAGTTCAGTTGAACACATTTTTCATGGACTTTAGGCTATTTGTATTTCTTTATCAATTTCCTGTTTAAGCCCTTTGCTCATTTAAAAAGTGGAAGTGTTACCTTTTTGTTGATGACCATATTTAATAGAATAATATGAATTCAATGAAAATGTTTTATGAAGAACTTTTAGTGCTCATTTTCAATGTTAAGTGAAAAAATACAAGCTAGACCATTATATCTATCCCATCAGCTCAATTAAATAAAATACATTGTGCATTGGGAAATACTGAAAAATGAAGCATAATCAGTCATCTATAGATGGGATGTTTAGATACTTTTTCTTTTCTTTAAATGGTTTATTTTCCCTTTTTAGAATGGTGAGCATATATTACTTGCATAACAAAGCGATTTTTTTTCTTTCAAAGCACAGAGGTAGTTTGTGTCTGAAGTAGGACCACCCCCCCCCCACGCTCTGCATCTAGGAAATTGGTCAGAGGTAGAAGGAGAAACAAGGAAAGGTAAGGAGAGCAAAGGATATTAAGAACTTTGTAGAAGAAAAAACTTATTCTTAAGAGATGCATGCTGAAGAATTTAGGGTTCTTATTTGCAACTTAGGAAATATATAATGAAGTATTTAGAGTGGCACCATATCTGGAGAGAGAGGTGTGTAGGGCAGAGGGAGGGAGAAAGGGGAACATAAAGAGTGAGGGAGAGCAAAAGAGAGATAACAAAGGAAATGTGGTAAAATGTTAAAGAATGAAGCTAAGTTAAGGATATGGTGGCTGTTCCTTGCAGTATTCAATCAACTTTTTATAGGTTTAAAAAGTTTCAAAATAAAGAAGTTAGGGAAATTATGAAGGAAAAAGAAAAAGAAATGGATAATCACCTTGCAAATGTTCTGGAGAAATTACTTAGAATGAGCTCTATAAAGAGGCAGTTGAGTCTACACAGTAGAGGAACAATGTAAGTATTAAATAAGTAATTATTTCAGAAGGGCCAGGTGGGAAGAGAGGTAAAATCATATTGCAAGATTGGTTGGCAAGTGAATGGGAGGTGAGACAGTCAAGTCAATAGTGAGACTGAAATTCTGAGAATGTGAGCAATAGAAAAAAGAGAAATTGAGAAGCAATAGAATTTTAGAAAACATTACTTTTCACCTCATTATAAATTACTATTAATATAAAATTAGTATTTTACCTGTTATCTCCCCTCCACACATATGCCTTTCCTGATGTATAAATAATCTATTAGGAAACCAATAAAACAAATACAAGAATAATATGCACAATGCTACCATCTAGAGTATCCACTGAAAATTACACCTAGCTTTGCAGTCATTTCAGGTGACTTCTCAGAGACTAGTTTAGGGCCTTTAGGTTTATGTGTATGTGATACTTTGTGTAAGTTATGTAGGAAGTGAGTGATATTCTTGGTGCAGCCCAGTGTTTTGGGGACTAATACTTTGATTTCTGAGTTAAATATTTAAAATGGTCATGCAGTCCTAAAATTTGATTTCAAACCAGGATAGACATTTTACCTCAATAGCGCTTTGGAAATGAAATGGAAACATTTAAGAGGATAAGGAGAGGTCAAAGACAACCTTAAGTACAAAAGTTAAGGGAACATTGTATTGATCTAAGAGAATGGTGAACTTACTCTTGACATTTATTTATCACTTTAGAAAACGTCATCAATCTTTGTAGTTAGTCTGAAGTCAAGTGGATAATGGTGAAGTCGCACCTGTGGGAATTCATGCTTGAGTAATGGTAGACAGAGTAATTTAAGGTAGGCAAGAGCTGGCTCTTGTTGGGTATGTAGGATTTCAACAGTCAAAAGATGCAGTGACAGCAAAAGCTCCAGGCAGAGGGAACATTGTGAACAAAGGCAGAAAAAGCACAGGATACCTTTGGAGAAATAGAATCAGTTCCCTTATGTCTAGAGTATTAAATGTATTAGAAGTGGGGAGTGGAAGGCAATGGGGGGCAGTCAGGACACATATGTAATACTTAATCAACAAAGAAAAAATTATTAGAGGAGAGAGTGGAAGAGAAGGTGGTAAAAGTATATTGGCACCTATATGCCTCTCTTCTCTTCCTCCAACCAGAGGATTAACTCTTGATAATAGGTAAGGTTTGTCTTTTGTTCCTCTCTAAGGGATTAACACTGGACTGGGTACACAGTAGGAGTTTAATATATTTTGGTCTATTAGACCATTAGCTAATATTGTTGTGCATTTATATCTACTAAGATAAGAGCTTGGCAATGAGAACTACAAATGAGGGTGGATGCCAGGGTATAGCTACTAGAGGCATAATTCTAGTGCTTGAAATCAGGCAAGCTAACTGATCAGCTACCATCCAGAGCAACACTTCTCAGACTTTAATACAAATCTTGTTAACATGCAAATTCTGATTCCATACAGCTAGCTGGGTAGAGACCTGTGAGTCTGCATTTCTAATAAGCTTCAAAATGATGCCTAGGTTGCTAGTGTGGAGACCAAACATAGAACAGCAAGGATCTACAGGTCTTTCCCAGTCCCCACTCCTTGAGCTTTACAGACTCCAGACTTAAATGATTTGACATAACTAAGTATAGATTATGGAGAAACATGAAGATTTTTTCGGCTACTAGAATTGTTGAGGTACATTTAGACTGATGGCATCCCACCTGTGTTATTTAAAATTTTTTATTCTTAGATGAGTACGGTTCTATCTGGTTGGAATAAAAGTGTAATATAGTCTAAAAGAGGGCAAGTCTTTACTCTCCAAATGTAGACTTATCTATTGATCAAACATCCCTTCTGTCTAAATTCCATGTCTGTTTCCTCTTCAGAATTATAAACCTGTGTTTCTCAGGCTAATGGCTCACACAAAGTCAGTCAAACTCTAGTCACTGGTATTTTGAAAATGGTTATTATTACATGAAAAAATATAGCTGTGAGAATCAGGATTGGTAAGGAATAGTCTCCAGGATGCAAATGAAAATGATGGTAAATTGTCGCATATATTAATTAGCTTTTAACTAATTACACAATACCATGTGGCTATATTTTAGCTGCACTATAGGGAGAAAGGCTAGGGTGCTGACTACATGATGATAGGCTTATGAAGAAAGATGTCAGGAGGAGAAAATGGCGGTGAAGTAGATGGATGTGTCTGGAGCTTTGTCACTGGGCAGAGGGAGAGACAGCAGCTGAAAGTCCCACTGGGAGTGTTTGTTGGCAAGTTAAGAGGCAGTTAACCTCCAGGAGAAGGTGGGGGACTGCTGGACCGGGCTTTCCCGGCCAGGCAGACCCACTGCCACGGGGATTTTGTCTGCCGGAGCCACCAGCGCAAATGCGGAGAACACGCCATCTTAAAGAGGGAGGTGGATGTCTGCAGAGATCTGAAGCCAGCAGCCGGGGCACCCATCCAGCAGCCGGGGACCCACAGACCCAAAACTTCGCTCTCCAATTGGCGCAGACACGAGGTGGAATCAGAGGTCCACAGAGCACACGGAAAGGTCAAATTTCCCCTGAGAAAAGAGGGAGGTGGATGTCTGCAGAGGTCTGAAAGGTGCAGCTGGCAGAGGCACCTACCAAACAGCCAGAGACCCAGAGCACGGCTCTCCAGGCCACGCGGACGCTCGGGCAGCGGATTCGGAGATCCACCTGGCGCACAGAAAGGTCGGATTTTGCCTGGGTTAGGGTGAAGTCTCCTACCCCCCCCCCCACGCCCCTCAGGGCAGAGACGCGCACGCTGTGGGAGCCTAGCTGTGGGAAAGCGGCCTCTGGAGAGGTCCGCGGAGGTGGGCAGGGCGTGATCCCTGAGTGTGGAGGCAGACACTCTGAGCTGTTGACAGAGGAGAGCTCTGGAAAACGACTCTTTTTTTCTCTGGGGCAGAGGGACAGCCTGGGAGTTATTACAGTGTCCCGGCTGCAAAACCCCCACAAACTGGCTTTCAGAACCACAGAGTAGCAGGATCTGAGCACAGCCTAGACAGGTCCTGTGCTTTGTTTCAGAGATCAATTCCGAAACACTGCCACCCAGTGGATGACACACAAATTGACTCTAACATAACCAAAAAAGAATAAAGAGATTAAAACACCAACAGGGGAACACAGGGAACTGCAATAACTTCCTTACTGGGAAACAGGAGTGCCAAGCAGAATAATAGTGGAAGTGAATTACCATTCTATTTTTTTCATTTTCCTTTTTTTTAAATTTTTTAAATTTTTCATTTTTACATATTTTAATTAAAAGATTATTTTTTTCTTTCTGCCTCAATTGATTTCACCTTTTTAATTATTACATTTTTGTTTTAAACTAGTATTATTAATTACTACTAGTACTTTACCTTTATGGAAAAAAACAAGTGTCATTTTGTTTTCTCTATTTTATTTCAAGATTAGAGTTCTACATTCTATTTTCATCTTTCCTTTATCATAATTTTACTCCAACTCAATTGTACCTTTATGCGAACACTTTCCTCCTAACTTTCCCCATTTTGTTGTCTTGTTTCTCTTTCCCTTTTCCAACTTTTGATTCTCCCTATTCTTTCTCTTTACTTGGTTAAAATCTCACCCCATTTACATATCTAATTTCAAATCCCCTACAACAAGTCCATACAAATCTCTCTTCTTGTCTACACGAGCCAAAAAGTTGTTTTTTCTCGATGTCCTCTTGTTGCTATTTGCCTGAAAAGTGATTATAACGATTTTTTGAAAATTTTGGTGAGATTGTTTTAGTTTATTCTACTTGTTTTATGTTGCTTTTTGATTGCTTTGTTTTTTACCTCCTTTTCCCTCACCTACTTCAATACCAGTTGCTATTTGAGGTTTATATTAATCTCCAGGTACTGGTTGCTGGCCTTTATTGGGATTAGTGACTGTTCTATTGGAGTTTTCTCCTGATATGTATAGTTTGTCCCCCTTTCCTCTCTTATACACTTTCTTTTCTCTCTGACTTTTTCTCTTCCTCTTTTCTTCTACTTCTTCTACTTTTTATTTTCTTATTTTACTTTATTTTTGTGTGCATTTATTTTTTTATCCTTTTCTCGCTCTCCCAATTGGATTTTGGCATTTTTTTTCTTTTTTTTTTCCAACATTTTCCTCTTCTTTCTCTACTTACCCCTAATTTGTCTTCCATTAGTGGTCACCTTATTAGTGATTATTAACATCTTCAATACATTTCTACTCGGTACTTTGTGTGCTGTACCTGGTTGTGTTGTAGTTTGTGCTTTTCAATAAACGTAGGAGAGAGAACTACATAACCACACACCTGACAAGAAAGACCATGGGCAGAAAAAGAAACAGCCCACATAAGACAGAAAGGCAGGCTTCATCAGAAAAGGAAGTCAACGAAATAGAAGCAGAAATAGGCCTGCCAGAGAAAGAGTACAGAGAAATGATGATAAGGTGGATGAAATGAATGGAAGACAAAATCAACAATCTAAGTAAGAGCCAAGAGGAAACGAAGAAGAAGCATGAAGATATGCA
The DNA here is from genome assembly GCA_004026805.1 of Lasiurus borealis. Classification (NCBI taxonomy): domain Eukaryota; kingdom Metazoa; phylum Chordata; class Mammalia; order Chiroptera; family Vespertilionidae; genus Lasiurus; species Lasiurus borealis. The sequence goes on along the minus strand of PVJN01026512.1, from coordinate 6,927 downwards.
CAAAGAAATAAAAAATGACATCACTGCTTTAAAGACCTCAATAGAAAGCATCAAAAGTAGACTAGAAGAAGCTAAGGACCGCATCAGTGAGCTAGAAGATATGGTAGGAAAAAATACCCAAGTATAGCAGCTTCTAGAAAAAAAAAATTAAAAAGCAAGAGGAGAGCCTAAGGGAACTTTGGGATAACATGAAAAAAACAACAACATCCGAATAATTGGTGATCCAGAAAGAGTGGAAACTGAACAAGGATTAGAGAATGTGTTTGAAGAAATAATGACAGAAAATTTTCTCAATATAAGAAAGGAAAAACCCACACAAATCCAAGAAGCTCACAGAGTCCCAAGCAAAATGAACCCCAACAAACCAACACCAAGCCACATTATAATTAAATTGGAAAACACTGACGACAAAGTAAGAATCTTAAAAGCAGCCAGAGAGAAACAGAAAGTTACCTACAAAGGAACCCCCGTAAGACTAGCTACTGACTTCTCAACAAAAACTCATCAGGCCAGAAGGGAATGGAATGAAATATGCAAAGTCATGCAAAGGAAGGGTCTGAATCCAAGAATAGTGTACCCTGCAACACTCTCAATCAAAATTGAAGGTGAAATCAAAAGGTTCACAGACAAAAAAGGACTAAGGGAATGTATTACCACCACACCAGCAATGCAAGAAATGTTGAAGTGTCTGCTGTAATAAAAAGAAAGAAGAAGCAAAGAAGGAACTCTGGGGTGAGGACTAAAAATGGCAACAGATAAGTACTTATCAATAATAACTTTAAGTGTAAACGGATTAAATGCTCCAATCAAAAGACATAGGGTAACTGATTGGATAAGGAAACATGATCCATATATCTGCAGTCTGCAAGAAACCCATCTCAGAAAAAGAGATGCACACAGATTGAGGGTGAAGGGATGGAAGATGGTGTTTCAGGCAAATGGAAATGAAAAAAAAAAGATGGGGTTGTAATACTTATATATGACAAATTAGATCTCAAAGTGAAGGACATAATACGAGATAAATAAGGCCACTTCATAATACTAAAGGGCACAATCCAACAAGAAGAAATAACTCTGGTAAACATATATGCACCCAATATAGGAGCACCTAAATACATTAAAAACTTCTTGGAGGATATTAAGGGAGAGATTCACAGCAATACAATCTTAGTAGGAGACTTTAATACCCCACTGTAACCATTGGACAAATCTTCTAAACAAAATATCAGGAAAGAAACATCAATCCTAAATGACTCAATAGACCAGATGGAATTAATTGACATCTTCAGAACATTTCACCCCAAAGCCACGGAATATATATTCTTCTCCAGTGCACATGGGTCATTTTCAAAGATAGATCATATGTTGGGTCATAAAAATAGTCTCTTCAAATTCAAGAACATAGAAATCATAGCAAGCATTTTCTCAGACCACAGTGGCATAAAACTGGAAAACAACTATAATAAGAACAACAGAAAGAAATCAAACACATGGACACTAAACAGCATGCTATTAAACAACAATTGGGCAACCAGAGAGATAAAGGAAGAAATAAAAAACATCATGGCAACAAATGACAATGACAACACAACAATACAAAATTTATGGGGCACAGTGAAGGCAGTCTTGAGAAGGAAGTTCATAGCCCTACAAGCGTACTACAAAAAAACAGGAAACAATGGTAATAAATTACCTAAATCTACAACTCAAAGAGCTAGAACCAGAGCAACAAGGAAAGCCCAGTGTACTCAGAAGGAAGGAAATAGTGAAGATCAGAGTGGAGATAAACAACTTGGAGAACAAAGAAACAATTCAAAAGATCAACAAAACAAAGAGCTGGTTTTTTGAAAGGATAAACAAGATTGACGGACCTCTAGCTAGGCTCACCAAGAAGCAAAGAGAAAAGACCCAAATAAACAAAATCAGAAATGAAAGAGTAGAAATAACAACAGACCCGGTTGAAATACAAAGGATTGTTAAAAAAAAAATACTATGAACAACTCTATTCTAACAAATTGGACAACCTGCAAGAAATGGACATATTCCTAGAAATATATAACCTTCCAAAACTCAAGGAGGAGGAAGCCAGACATCTCAATAGTCCAATAACTATTGAAGAAATTGAAGCAGTCATCAAAAAGCTTCCAGCAAATAAAAGTCCGGGACCAGATGGCTACACAGGAGAGTTTTACCAAACATTCAAGGAAGAATTAAAATCTATCCTCCTCACACTGTTCAAAAACATTCAAGAAGAAGGAACACTTCCAAACACCTTCAATGAAGCCAGCATCACCCTAATACCAAAACCAGATGAAGACAACACAATGAAAGAGAATTATAGGCCAATATCTCTCATGAACATAGATGCCAAAATCCTCAACAAAACTCTAGCAAATCGGATCCAGCAGTACATCAGAAAGATCATACACCATGACCAAGCAGGATTCATACCAGGAATACAGGGATGGTACAATATCCGCAAATCAATAAATGTGATACATCACATAAACAAATTGAGAGATAAAAATCACTTAATCATATCAACTGATGCAGAAAAAGTATTTGACAATTTCCAACACGCTTTCTTGATAAAAACTCTTAGCAAGGTGGGAATGGAAGGATCATACCTCAACATCATAAAAGCCATATATGATAAACCCACAGCTAACATCATACCCAATGGGCAAAAACTAGAACCATTTCCCCTAAGAACAGGAACAAGACAGGGATGCCCAATCTCACCTCTCCTGTTCGACATAGTACTGGAAGTATTAGCCTTTACAATTAGACAAGAAGAAGAAATAAAAGGCATCCAAATTGGAAAAGAAGAAGTAAAGCTGTCCTTATTTGCAGGTGACATGATACTGTACATAAAAAACCAAAGGATTCCATCCCAAAATTAATTGACTTAATAAATGAATTTGGCAATGTAGCATGATACAAAGTTAATGTCAAGAAATCTGTGGCATTTCTCTACACTAATAGTGAAATTACAGAAAGAGAGACCCAAAAAGCAATCCCATTTACCATCGCACCAAAAAAAATTAAGATACCTAGGAATAAACCTAACTAAGGAGGTAAGAGATCTATATGCAGAAAACTAAAGGACACTGAAAAAAAGAGATAGAGGAAGATGTTAACAGATGGAAGAGCATACCATGCTCATGGATTGGGAGAATTAACATCATTAAAATGTCCATACTACCCCAAGCAATCTACAGATTCAACACACTACCCATTAAAATACCAACGACATATTTCACAGACCTAGAAAGAACTCTTCATAGATTCATCTGGAACAAAAAAAGACCACGAATAGCTACAGCAATTCTGAGAAAGAAGAATCAAGTAGGTGGGATATCAATACCAGATTTTAAGTTATACTACAAAGCAACTGTTCTCAAAACAGCCTGGCACTGGCACAAGAACAGACATATAGACCAATGGAATAGAATAGAGAACCCAGATATCCACCCAAACCCCTATGCTGAACTAATATTTGACAAAAGTGGCATGAACACTCAATGGAGCCAAGATAGCCTCTTCAATAAATGGTGTTCAGAAAATTGGACAGATACATGCAAAAAAATGAAACTGGACCACCAACTTACACCAAATACAAAAATAAACTCAAAATGGATATAGGACTTAAAATTGGAAGGGAAACCATAAAAATACTAGAGGAATCCACAGGCAGCACAATCTCAGATATATGCCAAAAGAACTTCTTCATGGATACTGCTCTAAAGGCAATGGAAGCTAAAGAAAAAGTAAACAAATGGGACTACATCAAAATAAAAAGCTTTTGCATAGCAAAAGAAACCATCAACAAAACAACAAGAAAGATCACTGTATGGGAGAACATATTTGCAAATGTTATCACTGATAAAGGTTTAATCTCCAAAATCTACAGCCAACTTATACAACCTAATGAAGGAAGATAAACAATCCAATAAAAAATGGGCAACAGACCTAAATATTACCTTTTCGAAAGACGACAGAAGGAAGGCCAAGAGACACATGAAAACATGTTCAAAGTCATTAATCTTCCTAGAGATGCAAATCAAAACGACAATGCGATACCATCTTACACCGGTCAGAATGGCACTCTTCAACCAATCAACAAAGGACAAGTGTTGGCGAGGATGTGAAGAAAAAGGAACTGTTGTGCACTGTTGGTGGGAATGCAGACTGGTGCAGCCACTGTGGAGAACAGTATGGAGTTTCCTCAAAAAACTAAAAATGGTTCTCCCATTTGACCCTGTAATCCCACTCTTAGGAATTTATCCTAAGAAATCACAAACACCAATCAGAAAGGATTTATGCACCCCATATGTTCATAGCAGCACAATTTACAATAGCTACAATTTGGAAACCGCCTACGTGCCCCTCAGCAGATGAGTGGATCAGAAAACTGTGGTACATCTACACAATGGAATTCTATGCTGCCATTAAAAAGAAGGAACTCTTAACATTTGCAGCAACCTGGATGGACTGGAGAGCCTTATGCTTAGTGAAATAAGCCAGTCAATGAAGGAGAAGCATCACATGATCTCACTCATTTGTGGGTAATAAAGAACACTGTAAACTGATGAACAAAAGTATAGATACAGAGGCAGTAAAGCATCAAACAGACTGATATTATAGCAGGAAGATTAAGGAGAGATGGGGTAGAGAAGAGATCAATCCAAGGACTTGTATCTATGCATATAAGCATAACCAATGAGCATAGACACTGGGGGGGTTGGGGTATGCCTGGGAGGGAGTGGGGACAATAGATAGATGTGTATACATGTAACACAATAAAAAAATGACCAACATAAAGTGAAAAAAAATAAAATAAAGTAGAAATAATTATTATATAAAAAGGGTAAATTTGAAAATGTATAACATCCTCTGTGGAATTATTAGAATAGAATTGCAAGTAATTTAAAATATGCTAGGTAAATATATTTAAGGAGTTAATGTATAAATTAGTAATATGAAATAAAATAATTTAATTTAATAAGGATCATATGGAAAATATTAGCCTGGAGATACTTATTTACAATTTCTGACACTCTTCATTTCTTTTTGTAGTTCTCAGTTTTCATCTCATATTAGCCTGACAATATTCATTTATATTATTTTTAAATGAATTTCTATTTTAGAATACATTTAGGTTTATCAAAAAATTACAAAGATAATACAGAGAGTTTCCTTATTCCCTCAGTTTTCTTTCCCCTATTGTTAATATCTCATATTAGTATAATAGCAGTATCATTGGTATGATACATTTATGTAGACTAGCTACATAAATTATTTGGAATTCTTTTATATGGTAGATTTTTATGTTATCCTTAACTTATTTGTTTACTAAATCATTTATATCATTATGAACTTATGGATATTTATTTTATACTTTGGACTATAATCCAATACCATTTTATTTCTTCTTAAAATAATTCTTATAGAATTATTTTCCAACTTTGGCTATCCCCCCCCCCCAGGCCCCCAGTTTATTGCTATGTCCCACTGATATGTCTTCATCATTTTAAAACATTTTTTTCACTTTCTGATGCTACAAGATATTCTAGGCTCTTCTTGTATATTTCTAGCTCTCACCCTAGAATCAACCATTTTTTCAAGGAGCCCTGGCTATTTTTATTGTATAGTGATATTAGAAACCAAGATCTAGGTACTGGGTGAAACATTTCTTGTTGTGCAGGTTTGCTGGTGAAAAATTATCTCATCTTTGATTTGCTCAACACAGTATTTATTCAACCTTTATTTTCAAAGTATTTTCCCCCTTGGATATAGAATTATTTTGCAGCTTACATTATTTCTGATAAGAAGACAGGGTTTACATTTTCCTTTATTCCTTTACATGTAAGGTGGTATATTTCTTCCTCTGGCTGCATTTAGGATTTTTTTCCATGTACTTGGTTTTCAGCACCTTGATTATGATGTGCCTGGTGTGATTTTCTCTCTTTATACTGGTTGGGGTTTGTAGAGTTTTTTTGATTTGTGAATTCAGAGTTATCAAATTGGAAAACTTTCACCCTTATCTCTTCCAATATTTTCTCTGACCTTCCATCCTGGCATCCAATTACATATAGATTAGACCACTTGATATTGACCCACTTGTCACTGAGACTCTGGTTATCTCATTCTACACCCCCCTGGCCACAAATTTGTGCTTTGATTTGAGTAGTTTCTTTTGTTATGTTTTTAAATTTACTTCTTTTCTGTAGTGTCTAATTTCCTGTCAATCCCAACCAGTAAACTTTTCATTTAAAATATTGTAATTTTCAACTCTAGTAGTTTTACTTGGTTGTTTTTTTATATTTTCCATTTCTTTCTTCATTATGTTAATATTTTCCTTTAAGCCCAGGAATGCATTTTAATAGCTAGCTATATTCTAACAGTTTATCTGCTAATTCTATCCTCTCTGTCATTTCTGTGTCTTTTTCTATTGTCTGATATTTTTCCTGTGTATATATCATATTTACTTGTTTCTATTTTTAATTTAATCTTTATTATTCAGATTATTACATTTGTTTCTCTTTTTTCCCCTCCATAGCACCCTTCCACCAGCTCCCACTCTTCCCTCTGCCCTTACCTCCCTCCCATTGATCTCATCCATAGGTGTATGATTTTTGTCCAGCCTCTCCCTGTACACCCTTCACCCCTTTCTCTCTGAGAATGAGCAGTCCATTCCCTATCTGTGCTCATGATTCCATTATATTAACTAGTTTATTCTGTTGATCAAATTTTTAATTCACTTATTTTTAGATTCACTTGTTGATAGATATGTATTTGTTGTTCATAATTTTTTGGCTTTTACCTTTTTCTTCTTCCTCTTCTAAAAGAGTACCTTTCAGCATTTCATATAATACTTGTTTGGAGTTGATGAACTCCTTTAGCTTTTTCTTCTCTGTGAAGCTC
>PVJN01026511.1:0-28956 GCA_004026805.1 Lasiurus borealis | reverse complement strand
AAAATTATTTCCCCTAAGAACAGGAACAAGACAGGGTGCCCACTCTCACCACTCCTGTTCAACATAGTACTGGAAGTATTAGCCATTGCAATTAGACAAGAAGAAGAAATAAAAGCATCCAAACTGGAGAGGAAGAAGTGAAGCTGTCCTTATTTGCAGATGACATGATACTGTACATAAAAAACTTGAAAGACTCCATCAAAAAACTAATAGACTTAATAAATGAATTTGGCAATATAGCCAGATACAAAATTAACGCCAATAAATCTATGGCATTTCTAAACACCAATAGTGAACTTAAAGAAAAAGAGACTGAAAAAGCAATCCCATTTACCATCACACCAAAAAAATTAAGATACCTAAGAATAAAACTTAACAAAGGAGGTAAAAGACCTATATGCGATAAACTACAGGACACTGAAAAAAGAGATAGAGGAAGACATAAACAGATGGAAGAGCATATCATACTCATGGACTGGGAGAATCAACATCATTAAATGTCCATATTACCCAAAGCAATCTATAGATTCAATGCAATCCCCATTAAAATACCAACAGCATATTTCACAGATCTAGAAATAATCTCTATCGATTCATCTGGAACAAAAAAAGAACCTGAATAGCCACAGCAATACTGAGAAAGAAGAATAAAGTAGGTGGCATCTCAATACCAGATTTCAAGCTATATTACAAAGCAACTATTCTCAAAATAGACTGGTACTGGCACAAGAACAGACATATAGACCAATGGAATAGAATAGAGAATCCAGATATCAACCCAAACCAGTATGCTCAATTAATATTTGACAAAGGAGGCATGAACATACAATGAAGTCAATAAATGGTGTGGGAAAATTGGACAGATACATGCAAAAAAATGAAACTAGACCACCAACTTACACCATACACAAAAAATAAACTCCAAATGGATACAGGACTTAAACATAAGATGAGAAATCATAAAAATAACCAAAGGAATCCATAGGCACCAAAATCTCAGACATATGCTGAAGGAACTTCTTCACTGATATTACTACTAGGGCAATGGAAGCTAAAGAAAAACTAAACAAATGGGACTACATCAAAATAAAAAGCTTCTTCATAGCAATAAAGCCATCAACAATAAAGAAAGCTCACTGTATGGAAAAACATATTTGCAAATGTTATCACTGATAAAAGTTTAATCTCCAACATCTACAGGTAACTTATTCAACTTAATAAAAGGAAGATAAATGACCCAATTAAAAAAAATGGGCAATGGACCTAAATAGAAACTTTTCAAAAGAAGACAGAAGGAAGGCCAAGAGACACATGAAAACATGCTCAATGTCACTAATTATCCGAGAGATGCAAATCTAAACGACAATGCGATACCATCTTACACCTGTCAGAATGGCTATCATCAACAAATGATAAGGATGTTGGTAAGGATGAGGAGAAAAAGGAACCTTTGTGCTGGTGGGAATGCAGACTGGTGCAGCCACTGTGGAGAACAATATGGAGTTTCCTCAAAAAACTAAAAATAGAATTCCCATTTGACTAAACAATCCCAACCCTAGGAATATATCCTAAAAAACTAAAAACACCAATCAGAAAGGATATATGCACCCCTATGTTCATAGAAGCACAATTTACAATACCTAAGATTTGGAAACAGCCTAGGTACCCATCAGCAGATGACTGGATCAAAAATCTATGGTACATCTACACAATGGAATACTATGGTACATCTGCACAATGGAATACTATTCCTTCAAAAAGAAGGAATTCTTATCATTTGCAGTAACCTGGATGGAACTAGGGAGCATCATGCTAAGTGAAATAAGCCAGTCAATGGAAGAAAAATACCACATGATCTCACTCATTTATGGATAATAAATAACATTATAAACTGATGAACAAAAAGACAGGTACAGAGGCAGTAAAGCATCAAACAGACTGTCAAATTACAGTGGGAAGGTTACGGAGAGGTGGAGCAGATAAGAGATCAACTGAAGGACTTGTATACATGCATATTAGCATAACCAATGGACGCAAGACACTGGAGAATGAGGGCATGCATGGGAATGGGGGGGATGGGAAGATATGTACACATGTAATACAGTAATAAAAAATGAAAAAAATATTAATTTTGTTTTACCACAGTTAAAGGGAGGAAGCTACATATATCCTTTTCTGAGGTATATTTGAATTAATTGTTGTGCATTAGCAGCCAGAATAACTTGGGTTATTCTATAGTATGATAATTCCAATATCTTGGAGGCTTACGTTAACAGAGGTTACTTCTTACTCAGGCAATGCATTAGTGAAAGTTTGGCTAAATCCTATAGTTCTCATTTTCTCACTTTGCAACCCAGGCTAATTAATATTTATCTTCTAAAACAACACTGGTCACATGGCAAAGGGAAAGACATAGCAAATCATGCACAGAGTCAAAAGTTTCTATGAGAAATGGCATAGATCACTTCCACTCGCATTTCCTTAACAAAAGCAGTTGTCATGGTCACCTCTAGCTGAAGGAGAAAAGAACTGGACTATTTTTCAGCAATCCTGCTATCACAAAATGATAGATTCCATATGAAGTCGGTTTATTTTCTTATTCTTCAGTTCTACTACATTAGAAAACACTAACACGCACTGGTCACTGCCTAAGGAATGCAGTTTTTGATGACTGTTATTTAGTTCTGCATTTTTGGGTCAAACGTGTTTATGACATTCATAAGTGTGGGAGTAAGTCCTCACCACAGACCTCTCTCAGCACCACCTCACACACCAGATCAATGAGTACATCAATTGGGAAAGCAGGAAGCCTGGATGTTTTAAAGTTGGAAAATGATGGTAGTACATATATTGCTAGATCTGTTTTGATTATTTAGTTTCAAAAAGAACTCCTTTGTATTCTGTGCAGAAATTGGATGTCCTCTGAAAATATGACCACTCATATACTATTGATTTTTCTCCCTCTTAGGCCCAAACAATATAAAGTGTTGGGGAAAAGTCCATCTCTTGGCAAGATAGCTATTTGAACAGTAATTCAATTTTATTAAGAAATTATGTTATCCAAAAACAATATTTTATAATATGTACATTTCAACCCTTAAATTACTTTTCTGTTTAATGTATATGTTTAGATCAATCAAGCTAATTAATACAGCAATGAACAAAAATTTAAGGAAGCCACTTAAAATCACAGAAATGGTTTTCACTGGGACTATCAGTACCATAAGTTTCGTTTTATTCTCACTCAAGGATATGTTCATTGGAGAGAGAGAGAGAGAGAGAGAGACAGAGAGAGAGAGAGAGAGAGAGAGAGAGAGAGAGAGAGAGAGAGAAGACATTAATATGAGAGAAAAACATTGCTTGCCCTTACATACATTCCCTAACAGGGGATCAAGTCCACAACCCAGGTATGTGCCCTGATTGGGAATTGTACCCATTTTGGGTGTAAGGGAGGATGCTCCAACCAACTGAGCACACTGGCCAAGGCAGCACCATAAAATTATAATTTTATCTTTCATTCAAAAATGTGTGTGAACTTTCTTCTGTCAGTCATCACCTCTTATGATAGAAAAGCAGCATGTGTGCCAGCCCATTTATCTGTCCTGTTTTCTGAAATTACCTGCACAGAATGGATGCAATTTAATTATTAATTAGGTCCTTTTGAGCTCCTTCAGCAATAAAACACAAGCAAGGTAAGTGTTGCCTACTATTATCAGTATTCTATGAATAAAGCTATATATGATTGGCATTCAACTGAAACATATTTATTAATAAATCAATGCCTTTCTTAGTTATATACACAGATGGTCGTATTTCAATACTGATGTAAAAAGTACGTACAGATTACAGAAAAATAGTTAAGAAGAGAAAACATCTAATCACTTTTAAATATCCATTTTTAGGCCCAGCCAGTGTTGCTCAGTGTTTGAGCCTCAATCCATGCCCCAAGGATCGAGGCTCATATCACTGGTTTGATTCCGGGTCAGGCACATGCCTGGATTGCAGACTCTGTCCCCAGTAAGGGATGCACAGGAGGCAGCTGATTAATGTTTCTTCTCATCAATGTTTCTATCTCTCCTTCCCTTTCCCTTCCTCTCTCTAAAAATAAGTAAAAACATATTTTAAAAAATTTAATCATTCACTTCCAGTAAAAAACTAAAATAATTTTCATTTAATTTTTCTTCAGTGGATTGGTTTCTCTCTCATTGATGTTTCTAACTCTCCTTTTCCCTTCCTCTCTCTAAAAATCAACAAAAAATATATTTTAAAAAAACACTTTAATCATCCATTTTCAGTAAAAAACAAAATTTCATTAAACTACTCTTCCCTGATAAGAGCTGCACATAGGCCAAGAGTTGATTAAGTGGTTTAACCAAAATGTAAAACAAAATATGTGATTGCTTCAGTGTGTAACAATATCTACTGTTATGCTTGTGTAAGGCAATTAAAAATTTGGCATTTATAATTGCCTTACTTTCTTTTTGAATGTAATGGGGATTTTACAGTCATGTTGGCAATGGCATGACCTGTACTGTTTTTCCTCTGACAAATGCAACTAAGAATAATACCACTGTACTTTTTGTTCTCTTCTCTACCAGTCATGAAGAAAATCATAACTTTTACACTGGAAAGCATTAACTAGCAAATATTTCTCAAAACTTAAATAATGTAACCACAAAAATTTTAAGCATTATTTGAATAAGAAACCAAAACTTATCATGCCAGTATGTCTAGAGACAAAGAATGATAGGGTTCTTAGATCAATAAAATTTAATTTTTAGATATTCACCATTGTAATTTTCAGATCATTCATCATACTCCCTACTTATACTTCTTTTATTTTTAAATTTTCATTGAATTTATTGGGATAAAATTGTTTGATAAAATTATATTGTTTTCAAAAATATAGTTTTGACCAGACTTAATTAGATTTCAAAAGGTCTCTGGTGCCTGGCAAGCATGGCACAGTTATTGCCTGTCAATTTAGGAACCAGGAGGTCATGAGGCCATGGTTCGATTCCTGATTCAGGGAACATGCCTGGGTTGAGAGCTCAGTCTCCAGTGGGGGTGTGCAGGAGGTAGCCGATCAATGATTTTCTTTCATATTGATGTTTCTATCTCTTTCTCTCTTCCTCTCTGGAACAAATTATGGTTATTTACTCAAGTTGTGGTCATTATAAACAAAAATGCAATAGCCAACAACTTTGTAGATAAAGATTTAGCACAAGTACAGTCTAAATCAAAGTTCAGCAAAATCTAAATACAACCACATTGAGTAGGCTGCAGTTTAAATCTATAGTGACAGAGATGTTGTATATCTCTACCTTAGTCACCTGGATTGTTCCCATCTAGGGACTACACATAGTTAGCATTGTTGTGCTTAAAAAAAAATGTACACTGCCCTGGCCACATGGCTTGTTGGTTGAAGCATCATCCCATATACTAGCAGGTTGTAGGGTTAATTCCTGGTCAGGGCACATACCTAGGTTGAGGGTTTGATCACCTGTCAGAGCACGTGAAGGAGGCATCCAATTGATGTTTTCCTCTCTTTCTCTCCCTTCCTCCCTCCCTCCCTCCCTCCCTCCCTGCCTCTCTCCCTCTCTCTTTATCTTTTCTTTCCTCTCTAAATTTAGTGAAAACATTGAGTGAGGATTAAATAAATAAATAAAAATGTAAAAATGTGCATTAGCCACATGCAGAGTTGCAAAGAGGGAGGTGAATGACTTCTGTTACAGCAAACTCTCCAGGTAGTCATTAGGTTCAACTCTTTAGGGAAGATGTAAGGTATTTCATTATTAAGGATTCTACTAAGGCATATATGCTGGATTTATGGACTTCATGTTCTAATTAAGAAATTATCACTTAGTAAATGATGGGGAAGGGGTGATAGGTTTAGTGAATATTATTTCATTTAAAAAGCAACATAGCACATATCTATCAAATGAACTTGTCAACAATTAAATTCATTAATTGATAAGTCTGTTCTACCACAGATCAATACACTATTCAAATGGTCATTATAACACTTTTTTTTTCACTTTAGGAATCCTAAAACCATTAACCAGGAGAGCATTACAAAGATTTGTTAGAAGGTCATGCCAGCCTGTTCAGAGATTTTCCATTATTGCACTAGACCAGTAATTTTCAACTGATGTGCCACAAGAATGTTTCAAATGCAACATCTGACTATTTAATCAAGAGCACTGACCTCTTTTCTCTTAGATTGCCAAATACAAAAATGACAATAGCGAACAGAATAATAGCCATTTGGTTAATTCCCTGTCTGGAATGGTAAATTATAGGTCATATAATAAAGTTGCATCTTATTGGTCAACTCTTATAATAAGGTTGTATCTGATTAATTAATTCTTGGTACCAGAAATCCTTATATACAAGTGTAGGCACCTGCTTTTTTTTAAGTAACTTTGGAACAAAAAGAGTAAGCAATTGCTATTTTATAAATCTATCAAATTACACTTATTTTTTGTCAGATTGGCAAAAAATATATACATTTCGGAGTGCCAAAAAATTTTAGTAATTAGCTTTTGCCATGAGATGTATTAATAAAAGGTTGACAATCACTGCACTAGCAATGTTTGGATAACTATTATTTTGGTCAGTAGGCGATTACTCTTTCAGATTTGCCTGTGAAAGACGTAGTTGAATGTTCTTTAAAGAAAATCTCAGGCTCATTAACTATGACTATTTCTAACTGAACTTCTAGATGACTTCATGTGACCACCAGATAGTTTACATGTAATAGTTAACCTGTGAAGGTAGTCACTTTATTGGAACCATAAGATAACCTTAGGTTTTATATGACCATATAAATCCTGACTGAATCTAAATAAAAATTTAACAGATTAAATTATATTTTTATCATCTGTCCAAGGAGCTAAAATGGAAGAAAAAAGATGTAGTTCTAATCTTAACTATTTCAACTATTTGTGTGGAAAAGATATGTTTTCCATTCAGAACACATATGGCTGAACATAGTTATTAGAATCTTAGTGTCATACCTCTCGAATAGCAGTACAGAACTCACTCTGAAGCACTTTCTTAAGGGATTGTAGCTTGTGCACTGGGACTTCTCCAGATTCCTGTAGTTTTTCCAGTAATTCAATTGCTCTGGCAACATCTGAATTAAAAAAAAAATGAAGTGAAAAAATCTAGAGTAGCTGTGTCTCATCAGCAAAGTACACCATTCCAACTGAATAGCGATGATGAAAATTAAGTGGAATTAACTGCAAAATCAGAATTTACGATTCATAGCTTATTGATCTAATCTTTTGATTAAAAAGTCATTTAAATCTGTTCCACACAATTTGTCATTGAATACATTTTCTTTGATGTCATTTAATGTATAATATTTGTCACACAAATCAGTTTGAATATTCTTTCAGAAAAAGAGCAGGAAACATGTCTTTTATTTATTCTAACACCCCGATGAATCCAGTCAATTTTCTTTCTGAGATGGTTTCTCAGTTTGACTTTTCCTCAATCATACCACATTTATCACATCTGCAGTTTTACCTTTATTAGTATAATCATTTGATTAATGTGCATCTCTTACACTTGTATATAAACTCTAGATGGTAGAAATTTATCTGGTTTGGTCATCACTGCATCCCCAGAGTCTGGTATAATTCAGTGAATAAATATATGATAATGAATGAATTAGTTAATGGCCTCTCTCCATTTAACTGCCATTGCATTATTCCAGGCCTTCACCATCATCTCTCTTCTTTCAAACTGGAATCATTTTTTTCTCCTCCAGCTTCTTCCTATGGTTCACAAAGTAATCTTTCTAAAATAAAAATTTGATCATGTACTCAACTATCAGATTTTAGGACAGTACCAAGCAAAAGAGGTTTTAATAATAATTAATTTAAATGTTTCTCTTTCACTGAACAATATCAAAGGTTATTGTGTCAAGAAACATAGCATTTTATGGCCATAGCTTTAAAATTCCCAGTTTGGTTTTATATTGCCAAGAGAAAATGCTATGAGGAAAGGCCATTTTAGTAATGCCTACCATGGTCCCTTCTACTTCTGTTGCTGTAGGTAGTCAATAACTTACTGAAAAGTCACTTAGCTGTTTATGTATAGAATCAAGGTTTTCTTTCTGGTTGGCTGCTAAGTGTTTAAAAACTCAGCCCTCAGATCAAAGGGTCATGAGTTCAATTCCCAATCAAGGGCATGTACCAGGTTGCAGTTTGGATCCCTGATCTCTTTCTGTCTCCTTCTGTCTCTCTGTGCCTCTCTCTTTCTCTCTCCTTCTCCCTCCTTCCACGCTCTCTATGGGAAAAACATCTTCAGTTGGGAATTCACACACACACACACACACACACACACACACACACACAAGAATATAGGTTTTCAATTCCTAAATGATTAGTTCTAGAAAGTATTCCACATCCCTTGCCATTAGATTATAAATTCAGCCAGCCAGCCACTAATTTGTGTTCCTATTAAATGTAGTACTAAATTTAACAAGAACAATAAGACACTTCCTTTCTGAACTCATTATCAAATGAGGAAGGAATATTACGGCATTATCACCTCAAAATTCAGGTGGGACTTCTATAGGTGTATGTATCTAACCAAAGAATATAACCAAAAAGTTATTTAAATGAAGCTTTTCCCTTGACATATTGCCAAATGGTTTGGCAATGGTGGTCCAAAGAAGTACAAATCATGAAATCTATGTGAGACTGCCTTTTCAAAAGTTTGTCTTTTTGTACATAAGCTGAAAGTCAACATAGTCAATTGGACAATACCAGTCACATCAACAATCAATAAGTTACCAAGCTAAGAATTTTATGCATTTCTAATTGCACAAAAGTCTCTACAAGTCTTCGGACATATGAAACTATCAACCTGCTTAAAAATGAGCTTTTTAAAAAATCAATCCTGGAACTAGCTCTTCTCTGCCATCCAGTCTTCCAAGCTAGGCCATGGCATCGTCTCTCACATTCACCCCACAAGCAGTTTAGTCAGTAAGTGCTATAGATTTTCTCTCAAAAATGCTTTTTGAACAGAGCCCCTTTGATTCTTTACTTCAGGGAAGCCTTTATTATTTTTTACCAATAGTACTAAAACTAACTGTTCTTTAAATCAATCTTTTCTTTTTCAGTCCATCTCCCACACTGCTTCCAGAATGACTGTTCTGGCTGATAAACCTCATTATTCTACTTCCCCATATAAAATCTTCTCTGGCTTCCCACTGCCTCCAAGATGAAGTTCAGACCACTTAGAGTTACACACAAGACCCTTAACAACTGCCTCTTCTGACTCACCTCTAGAGACCTCCTCCTGCCCATCTTATACACTGGCCACCCAAAAGTTTTATTATTCTAGGATATGCCACAGAGAATTGCATGCCTCTATGGCTCTGTACATAGCAGTCCCTGTTCTCAGAATGCAATTTATTCATTCATCTAGGAGTGTTAGGAACTGTGCTGTGCGAAGGACACAGAGTAGTAAAGGAGTCAGTCCATTGCTCTTGCTTCCATGGAACTTACAGACTTCAGGGGTCATAGACATGCAATAAAGAGTGTGTGTGCTATAAAAGAATTCTTACAAGTTAGTGCATGGACATATAATAAAGACATTTATCATCATTCATGAGATCAGACCTCTTTGTGGCAATAACAGCAGCTAAGCTGAGTCTAGGTAGGAAGTGTAGGTGGGGAAAAAGGGAAGAATGTTCCAGGAAAAAAAATGCAAAGTGAAGTCTTGTCAAGAGAGTGTGGGCATTCAAAGAACTGAGAGGACTTAGACATGCCTTCCCTGTTTTTCCAAAGCAGATTTAGTTGCTACCATATCTGTATTCCTACAGATCTTTGTTCACTCATCCATTGTAATAATTCTCTTTGCAATATTTGTGTGCAAAAAAAAAAGATACCTGTACAAATCTATAAGCCTATTGAGGTATCAGGAACAATACTGTATTTGTCATTATATCCATAGTTTAGTGCAGAATACTTAACAAATATTAGATATTTAATACACATTTGTTGAGTGAATGATAAATTAATGAATGAGACTGGTTCAGAAAGGCAAGGATTAGAGATTTATGTCTAGGTGGGCATATAAATTCTCATGAGACCATACCTACCAGACTTGGTCTAAACAGGCTTGGATCTAGAGTGGGAAAAGCCTGAATCTGTAAATTAAAGGGTATTGAGTAAGTACACTTGGGGAAGTTCAAAACCTGATAGTCATCAGTTTTTAACCTTGGCTGCACTCTAAAATGATCTGGAGTGCATTTAGAAATGATTAATTCCTAAGACCCACCCCAAACAAACTGAAACAGAATATTCAGAACAGTGTGTTCTCACCCTGGCTATAGATTGGTATCACATGAGAAGCTTTAAAAACTATAGATCCCTTGGGTCCCACCCCTGGAGAGTCTGATGTGAATGGCACAGAATGGAGTCTGGGCATGAGACTTTGAAAAGTTTTCCAGATGATGCTAAAGTTCAGTCAAGGTTGAGAACCCCTGGCCTAGTTGGCATGGCTATTTTTATAGCCTTGATGTGATCCTAGTGCGCAGTCAGGGTTGAGAAGCTCTGGTATAGATTAATGGTTCTAAATCATGAATGTGCCCAAGAATAATCTAGGTGAACTTATTAAAATGTAGGTTCCTGATGCCTCAGCTCCACTTTAAAGAGATTGATTCCGGAGGTGTGAGGATAAGGCTCAACATTTGGCCTTTTAAACAGATGCTTGGTGATTATGAAGTTGTTGGTTCACAGATCCCATTAGTAGAGAACATAAACAAAATGATCTCTGCCCCAGCACTATAGGAACACTTTTTGCATTTTCTGTTATTCTTTAATACCCTATGCTACAAGATACTGAATAGGATTCTTTCAGGAGAATAATTAAAAGCCCATGAATAAAAGTAATTAGTGCTAGTTCCTATCCACATTCGCAACCAGTATTCCTTAGCAAAGGCTGTTCATTAGAAATTGTGGAATTTTTGAACCAGCCTGCTGCTCCAGACCAATTAAATATAAATTTCTAAAAGTGGGATCTGGTCATCAGTTATTTTTTATAGCTTCCAGATGATTCCTATGACCATCCAAAGTTGAGAAATATCATTCAAAAAGAGCCATCAAGGAAACCAAACACACCCCACTGAGACTTATTAAAAGCTGGGCCAGCCCTGTTACATTAAACCATAGCACTTTTCCAGTCCTTATAAACACATATTGGCGAGATGAAAGAAAATTCATAGGAAATTGCTACGTCATTAACTTGGACAGTAAACTAGGTCTTTTGCTTCCCTTCTCTCAGCTAAAAGAGAGGTGTTCCACCAGACCCCTTGTAGCCATTGAGGGTGCCTGCAAGAAGGGAGATAAGAATCTCTTTCCTGGTTGCACAGGCAATGGACTTGATCTGCCCATCAGATCAGAGGCACGGAACTGAGGAGCAGTGCTCACTTGGACCTGAACCAGCTTGCTCATACTCATCCAACGGTGATGGGATAGACAGCAATTGCTAAAAGGCCAAAAGAAGTCTGAAAACCAAAAGTGATGTGTAGGTCCCTCCAGCCCAGACCTGGCTGGTGCTGCAAACAATGAGGTGGTGAGTGACAAGCTGGATATGAGTTCTGATTCCCTTTAGGTCCGTAAAAGTACCAGAAATCTGCAAGGCCTGAACCTGGAAGGCAGCAAAAAAGTATTTGAATCAGCAAAGTACTTGTTCTTAAACGATTCCAATAAAGTGTGTGGAGTTTATTTGTGAGTTCCCTTAAGGTTTTTATTCAGAATTTCCTTACACTTACTTTATGAAGCTATCAAATCTGGTTACTGACATGTAAGTCTGGGTTTACAAATACAGCTCAGATTAAAAAAATATTCGATAAGAACTAGGGAGACTGTTTACAAAACAACAGAGCATGAAGTTCTCAGAAACCAAATTCCTCTTGTCTGTCAGTTCTCGGGTTCATACCTGTACAATTTATCCCATTATTTAAGCAAAATACTTGGCCATTACCCTTGACTCCTCACTCTTTCCCACACTCTTTGTTCTATTAATCCTCATTTCTAAAAGCAATAAAAACAATACACTTTTATTTAATGTCTATGAAGAAAGGGTCATTGTATGCTAAAAGCTTTACATCTTTTAACCTATTTTATCTTTAAAAAAAAGATGTTATACAATGAAAAAAATTAAGGCTTATAGAGAATTTAAGTATCTCATTAATAAATAGGAGATCTGGGTTTGGAATCTGAATCTAAGTGATTCAAAACCATGTGCCTTTTATTTTTATTCCAATCACAGTTTTTCTTTTAGCAACCTTTCCCTTCAACACTCTGTACTTTTATAATAGCTCTGTGCTCTGTAGGCTTTTGGTCAAAGGCTGAGCTCTTAATTCTTCTTCCCTCAATAATGATTAGCCCTTATTCCATTTACTGGTACAGGCATACCTCTGAGATATTGCGGTTTAGGTTCCAGACCCCTGCAATAAAGCAAGTATCACAATAAAGTGAATCATAACCTTTTTGTTGATGAAGTCCTTGTCTTCAATTTGTAAAAATGCCAGTTTCTTTATGTGCAAAACTGAAGTGCAGGAAAACAAAGGATATCTGTACACCCCTCTTTGGTCATCAGAATCACCTGGAGACCTCTCAAATGATATGGAGGAACAGCTCTAAGCTTTGTCTATCCACTAGAATAACATGGGATCACTGGGAAAATACCAAAAATAAAAGATACCTAGATCCTTCCCACATATATTTCTGATTTCATTGTCCTGGACTATTGCCTGGTCATCAGAATTTCAGAGTTCTCAGTGTTCCTAAAGTGTGGCTCTGTTGAGACTCACTGGTATGGACACTCAGAGCACATCCTGGAGACACTAATAGCAATGCTACTCATAATACTAACTGCTGACACATGTAGTGTTCAGTAGGACATTGATCTAAACATTTTCCTTCTCTTAACAGCACTATAAAGTGGGTATTATTATTCCCATTTTATGTAAAAGGAAAGTGAGACATATGGAGTTAAAATTACTTCTCCAAGAAAAGAGCTAGTAAATTATACAGTTAGGATTTGAATTTTGGCATTATAGCTCTAGAATCTGTACTGTATTTGAGATATCCTTAAAATCATTCCCAGCACCTGTTCCCCAAGGTTATACACAGAGATTAAGTGAATCTGACCAATAAATCCTTGCTTGAAGGCTGAAAATTAGTGGTTCTCAAATTTTAGTCAACATAAAAATTTAACTCTGGACCATTTACTGAAAATTGAGGTTGAAGAAGAAGGAGGAGGAAGGAAGGAAGAGGAGGAGGAGAAGAAGGGGAGGGGGAGGAGGAGAAGAAGAAAAGAAGGAAGAAGAAGAAAAGAAGAAGGAGAAGAGGAAGAGGAAGGGGAAGGGGAATGGGAAGGAGAAGAGGAAGAGGAAGAAAAAGGAGGAGGAGGAGGAGGAGGAGGAGGAGAAGCAGCCGCGGCCACCTCCTCCGCCTTGGCTGGAGAGACCTAGTTTGTTGAAAGTTGTTGCATGCACCAAAAGTTTGCAGGTTCCATTCCAGGTCAGGGCACAAGCCTAGGTTGCAGGTTCAGTCCTTTGGTTGGGGCATGTGTGAGAGGCAACCAATCCATGTTTATCTCTCACATCAAAATTTCTCTCTCTCTCTCTCTCTCTCTCTCTCTCTCTCTCTCTCTCTCTCTCTCTCTCAAATCAATAAACACATCCTTGAGTGAAAATTTTAAAAAGAAAAGCAGAAGAAGCTGAGCATGGAACTTGAAATCTGCTTTTATTAGTGATCTCAGGTGGTTCTGTGCAAGAAGTAACTCACGTTACAGGGTACTGACAGTTTATTATGTGACCCAAAACAAAGAAAATGGGTGGCCATCATTTATTCAGTACTCACTTGCCTTATTTAGATCATATTATTAAGTTTTCACAAGTCTATGAAAAGATTTCTACTGTTTCAATTTTATAGTTAAAGTAAAAATAAAAATAACAACAATGAAGTCTCAGAAAGATGTATTGTCTGCCCCAAGGCAATACATCTAGTAAATAATAGGGCCAGGACTCAAAATCAGATGTATTTGACTCGAATGCCCATATTTTATTTATTTATCTATTCGGTCCCAGAAAAGAGATTAAAGATCAAATAATACAGATATGGCAAATTTATTTTTTAAATAGTATAGCATCATAGTGGAAAAAACAGTCATAAGAGTGCCCAAAGTCCCCAAAGGTAACTCTTCAACACATTTTGTTATCACATTGAAAAATCATCAATCATCTTCAATTGCCTATGATGATGAGGTAATATATTTTGGAAATTTTTTCTTTAAAACAGGTTGAACACTGTTAACTAGAAACAACAACAAAATATTACAACTTAAATGAGATGGGCTTTTAGATATCAAGAATAATCCAATTATCATCTCTTTCCTTAATGATGAATTTTAATTAACTTGATTGACATTTTGACTGCCAAATTTAATCCATGACTCATGTGAATGTGGAATTTGGATGAAGATGGAGCTGGTCACTTAAAGCATATTGTTCACTCATTTCATTAAAAAATGTTTAGATACAATATAAGTTCTTTGACCCAAAGCCAGAGAAAACCAAAGTATTCCTTGCCTTCTTCTACTGCAAAAGCTAGAAAGCAAACATACTTCTCTTTCTAGAATCTTTTGCAATTTGGCCAAGTTGTTACAAGTGTAAAATGTCCTTGGCTACCAGGAAAGCTTTTTCTTTTCTTTTTTTATTGAATTTATTGGGGTGACATTAGTTAATAAAAGTTATATAATTTCAGATATTCACCTGAATAGTCTCCTTCCAAGAAAGCTTTTTAAATCAACAAACTGCTGGCCTATGCCTTCAGCATTTTGGTCTTTGCACTCTTCCTGTTTCTCTATTTTCTTGCCAGCTATGACATCTTAAAGTGCCCAGAGGTGAAAGAGCCATTTTGTGATTATGACAATGATGATTACATGCTAAGAAAGGTGGAGCAGAAAGAAGGAAGGCCCTTAATGTAATCACTGAGCTGGTATACTAGCCTTGAACTGTGCAACCCCATGATTCATATCTATGTGACAAATACTTGCTTTACTATTTGATTTTCTGTGGCTTGCAACCAAATACAAACTGACACAAGAGCACATTACTTTAAAGGCACTCCTTTAGGCAGCCATGATAAAGTTTATGTTCTAAAGAAACTAGTCACAAATGGAGGTCTTTTGGTTAAGTAGTCAAGGAAAGCCTCTTGAGAAGGTAACATTTGGACATAACTTAAATGTTGAAAAGAAGCCAGAGTCATATGCTAGTCCAAAGGAGAATGATTCAAAGAGAACAGCAAGGGCAAAGACCCCACAGTGAGAGGAGCAAGCTTAGATGTTAGAAGAATAGACAAAACCAGGGACAGTGGAACTTGGTGAATAAGGCAGAGAGCAATAGCAACAGTGGCATGCTGGTAACTGATTAACTATTCGCTCTCCTAAATAAATACAAAAAAAGCAAAACAGCCCTGACTTGCGGTATTTGCTGATTTCTGTAATATGAACACTCCCACCATGGTCTGTTTCAAGCTACCAACATGATATCACTAACTTGCAAAATTCCTGACTATTTGACAATAAGTTCTTAAACAAGAAGGCACCAGTCCCAGCATTCCACTAGATAGAAGGCAAAGTTGGAGAAGTAAACAGGGCCAGGTTGTGTAAATATTTCATAAGAAGATTATAGTTTAGTACACTTTGCCATTGAAGAGATTTTACCAGAGAGATAACATCATCTGATTCACATTTTATGAATATCAGCATGACTTTTGTTTGGAGCATGAATTAAAATGGACCAATGGTATTCACAGGAGACTGGCTGGGAAGAAGGTCATTACACTGGCCTTAGAAACAGATGGTGAAGCCAGACTGGAAGGTGGCAGTGGAGAGAACAATGCATGAATAGCACAGGTGGACAGAAGAAGAATCATCACCCTGGGGGTGCACAGCTATATAATGAGGTCTCAATCAGATGCTTCTTAAGAAGAAAGTGATTATTAGTAATACAGTCACATGCCTTAGAGTTTCATCAGTAATTGTGGCTGTTGCTTTACTTATACTCAAATGATGGCAACAAATTTATTGTTGACACTAATATAGATGTCTCTATTTTTCCCCCTTAACTGCCACGCCCCCCCACCCTTGGCCCCTCCTCTCTGGCCATCACCACACTGTTGACCACATCTATGGGTTACATATATTCTTTGGCTAAATTTAATAAAGAGCAAGAATAATCAACACCCTGAAGACAAAATTATTTTTTTAAATAATAAGAGGGTAGCACTTTCCCCTGTTTTACTCTTTCTGTCACTAGCTTTTTGGTATAAAATCCATTCATTCAGGGTCAATACGGGATCATATAAAATGTTTTATCACTGTGACAAATAGTTGGATAATATGGGTATAAACTTGAAAGTCAAGGAGACCTGGGAAATAAAATGTGGCAACGCTGACTTTATATAGTCACCGTAAGGTCTAAATGGAAATGTAATTTAATGAGATTTTAATAGAGTGTCTAGCATTCTATATAATAAAAGGCTAATATGCAAATTGACTGAACGGTGGAATGACCCATCACTATGATGTGCACTGACCACCAGGGGGAAGATGCTCAATGCAGGAGCTGCCCCCTGGTGCTCAGTGCACTCCCCCTATCGGAAGCCTGCTCATGGCTGGTGAGCACAGTGGCAGTGGCAGGAGCCCGTCCCACCTCCATGGCATCAGGCCTAAGCCATCAGTTGGACATCCCCCAACGGCTCCTGGACTTTGAGAGGGCATAGGCTGGGCTGAGGGACTCCCCCAAATGCAAGAATTTTTGTGCACTAGGCCTCTAATATGATATAAGATCTAGATCATCTTTTCTCCTAAGCTTTTCTTACTCCTAAGCCTTACTGAATGCTTACTTCTTGTTCTATTTGTGATAATGTTTGAAGAGAAAATGTAAAATTATAGACAAAAAATTATGCTATTCAAATTTCTTTGATATGGTGATTAGATGTCCTTTTCTAAAAGACATACTCTTGAAATAAAATTTTCAATTACAATTTACATTTAATATTAATTTGTATTAGTTTCAGGTATACAACATGGTGATTAGACAATCAGATACTTTATAAAGTGTTCCTCCTGATATTTTCAATACCCACCTGGCATCATTCATAATTTTTACAATATTATAGATAATATTTCCTATGCTGTACTTTATATTTCCATAACTATTTTGTAACTACCAATCTGTACTTCTCATTCCCTTTACCATTTTCACCCAGTTCCCAAACCACCTTCCTTTTTGGCAACCATCAATCTGTTCTCTATATCTATAAGTCTATTTCCATTTTGTTTGTTTATATTGTTTTTTACATTTCATATATAAATGAAGTTAGATGGCATTTGTCTTTCTCTGACTGACATATTTCACTTAACATAATACCCTCTAGGTCCATCCATGTGTTGCAAATGGTTACATTTCATTAAAAGACATACTCATGTTTGAGCAATTAAGTAAAATGGCTATAAACACTATATTAAGCCTTAAGTCAGTATTTCACGTACAGTATTATAGAAGCTATTATTAAGACTACAGTTTAAATAGTGTATGCAAAATATTGACTTATCACTAGCTTTTTGGTATACATACCTAAAAATTGGACCAAAAAATACTCAGTTTAAAAATCTATTGCTGTACAACGGAAAATGTGTACCAACAAAATAAAATAATGGTCAATAATGCTCTGCATCTCCATTGCTGTGATATGAAAGGAAACTGTCAATTTACAGAGTACTAATGAGACATAACCATCAGAGTGTCCTTATCATCAGAAATTCATCTCTGCTTTGATCTGACAACAACTTGCCATGTTCCTTAAATGCAGAATAACTTGTAAACCCTCCAATTGAAGAATGGTACAATTTAAATGTGCTCAAATTAAAAAACTTTACTCATTATACTGTTAAAATTATCCCAATTTATTCTTATAAAATACTGAGTGACCTTTCTTTCATAGGATTTAGGATGACATTGTTGTATATCATAGAAAAGTTTGATAATACTAGAATTTTTAAATTAGAAATTTATAGAATTACAAACTCCTGTTCCAGGCTCATCTTCCAAATGAAAGGCTGTAGTTGCTAAGAGAGTCTCTCAAATGAAAGGTAGCTATTTTATTTGAGAGTGATACTTACACAATAAATAAACCTTTGGGTAGACAAAGCTTAATCTATGGCTTTCTTTGTTAAACAATCCCTATTATGTGACTGCAGTGAGTACTGTGTTCCCAGTGTTTCCAGAAACTCTATTCAGCATTTTGTTCTTTTTTTTTCTTTCTTCCTTTAAAAAAAATCATCTAATTTTCCCAAATAGCTAAAATTGAGGCTTGATTTGCCTACCATAACCTGAGACCTTAGGAAACCTAAAATCCCACCTTCATTTTTGTTTGAGCTTTCTCTTATCTCCATTGTGTTTGGTGTATTTGATTTTCTTCTATAGTTTCACCTCACTTTTCTATTTAAGCTTGCATATATGTCTTTAAGTAATGATAGCCAACTACAATCTTCCTAATCACATTCAAATTAGCTCATTTCATTTTCACTTATTTCTAGCCTCATGGCATCCATGCAAATTGATTGTGATTTGTGAGTCTATGAGCGATCAGACCTGGCCAAAATGTAATCAATTTTTGTATGTTTCAAAGAAGTTCAACAATCTACTGACCTTTTTATTTCCTTCTAAATACTAGGACACCTGTATCCTATTAATTTTTAAATATATATTTTTATTTATTTTAGAGACGAAGGAAGAGAGGGGAGAGAGATAGAAACATCAATGATGAGCCTACAACTCACGCATGTGCCTAACCTGGAATTAAACCATGACCCCCTGGTCAACACTCAATCACTGAGCCATGCCAGCCAGGCTCCTATTAATTTTTGCATATGTCATTGTATCCCACACAAAATAATGACAACTGTAGGTACTTAAAAATTATTTATACAATAGAATTAATTGTGTGAAATTATATTTTCTCATTATTCTATAGAATAAAAGGCAAATATGCAAATCAACAAAACAGCAGAATGACGAGTCACCATGACACACACTGATCATCAGAGGACAGATGCTCAATGCAGGAGCTGTCTCCAATTGGTCAATGTGCTCCCATAGGGGGAGCACCATTCAGCCAGAAGCTGGGCTCATAGCTGACTAACACAGCAGCAGTAGTGGGAGCCTCTCCTGTCTCTGTAGCAGCACTAAGAATGTCCAGCTGATGGCTTAGGCCTGCTCCAAGATGGTGCAATCTGAGCTGAGGAACCCCTCTCCAGGTGCACAAATATCGTGCATCAGGCCTCTAGTATTTATATAAGTGTTTATATTCACTAGCAATGATATTTGTGTTAACCTCTATTTAATAAGATTTAGATTTCTTACAAAATGTAAATTCTGAGAAAATTAGAATTTAAGGATTGAACTCTATCTTTCTGTAATCATCAACTTTTATCTATAAACGGGAGAAGTAAGAACTAATTGGTATGACTTGAAAGTGGATCAGAGGTCATTTTAGCACTTAATATTTTTAAGGAAATTATTTTAAGCTCTCTGGGCAGGTTTTATTGTTGTTTATTTTTTGTGTTGTTGTGTTTTTTTTAATCCTCATTGGAGGGTATTTTTTATTGATTTTTAGAGAGAGTAGAAGGGAGGGGGAGAGACACATGCTCTGACTAGGACCTGGGATCGAGCCTGCATTCTAAGTACATGTCTTTGACCAGAATCAAACCCAGGACCCTTAAGTCCTCAAGCTGATGCTCTATCTACTGAATCAAACTGGCTAGGGCTCTGGGCAGTTGTTTTAAAGTACATTGTCCAAACTACAATTTGTATGCAGACAAATTGTTTTTGAAGTTTCTTTGGGGGAAATGCATATATTTTGCACTTATTCATTAGCAAGTTAAGTAGACTGGCAATATTTCTGTAGAAACATAATAAAACTGCCAGGTACAAACTAGCAATATGACACCTCAACAGAACACCAACAGCAATGATGAGACCTATCCATCCACACTATGCCTTGTTTACATTTCATCTGTGACCTCACTTCACTTTAGATGCAGCTGGATAAAAAAAAAAAAACAGACACCATACACAGAGCTTTCAGTTTAAATTGAAGTCTCTATATTTTACCTTTCCTTCCATAATTCCCTATTTAAAGACTTCTCACTCAAGGTTAGTTAAATAATTATTGTCAGGTATCTTAAAACATTAGACATAAAAGAGATGCATATCTTTCGGCTCCATGAGTTGTAATATTTCCCTAGCTTAAAACACCAAGCTTTTATATATGTACTGATCCCGTCTGAGCATATCATAAAAATGGGAGTTTTTCCTTGTAATTTTTATTAACAAACCCAATTCTCCTTTTCATAGCGCTCAGGAAATTGGAAGGGAAAGGCTTTATCAGGAAATTGCTGGAGAGACACCCAATCAAGTGGGGTTTTTCAGAGAGCTTGTTGTAAAGAAAACTTACAAATTTAACTTTTCATGTCCTCAAATATCTCCTATACTAGAAAACAAATGAATGTTTTTATCTAAGCTGACATTTTGATATATTATTCTTCTATCAGGCTCCCTAATAATACATTTCCTCTTTTACCTTATCACTACTATATCATATTGTCACCAGTTCCTTAGTTACTTGGAAAATTGTATGGTGAAGTTAGTGTGGTGCAATCCACATCTTTTAAAGATGCTGAGAGGACAAACTGAAGCCTGGTGTTTGTATAAATTGTTATGGTGAATAGTTTATGTATTTTGTTGAGAGCATGATTACTATCAAGTTGAATAAAAGATTATTAAACATTCCAAGTACAAAAGATGAAATAATGAGATTTTCCTGATTATGTTAAATTCCTGAGAGCTTTCTCAGACTTTCTATTGATGTTTCTTTGATAAACCAAACAATGGGAATAGAAAAGGAGGAAAGTGCAGGTCAATCAGGCTCAATTGATCGGAGCATCATCCAGTACACCAAAGCACAGTGGGTTAGATTCCTGGTCAGGGCACATACCCAGGTTGCAGGTTGGATCCCTGGTTGTACAGCAGGCAATCTAAGTTTCTTTCTCATATGGATGTTTTCTCTCTCTCTCCCTTTTCCTCTCAAATCATGAAAACATATGCTCCAGGAGGATTTTAAAAAATGGAGAAAAAGGCTTTTGCATTATAAGCTATTAATGACTAATGAAGTGTTATGTAGTCATCAGTATTGTTATATGACAGAGTGAATGAATTGAAAGATGATCAAACTTGAGTGCTTTTTTAAAAATAAAAATATAAACTCCATTTTGCTGAGTTTATAGAGTAAGTATGAATCCCAGTCCTATGCTTTAGATATATTTTATTTGCTTAAAAATAGTTTAACACATTACATATGTTATAAAGACTATTACTAATCATTTTTTTCTAAATTTAAAATAAAAGCTTTCAAAGATTATTCAAAATGATTTAACAAATGAATTACTTTAGCTTAAAATAAAACTAGCTACTTTATTTAATTTTCTCTAAGTCCCAAAATTCGCCATGGAATGAGCAGGAGGCTTGCGTTTCCCTGGCATTGGAGGAAGCCAAGCTTTCCTCCTATTTTGGCCAGCCCAGGCCTTTGCTTAAGGCAACAAAGTTTCAATTATAGAAGATAAATAAATCCCAACAAAAATGGCAGTAGCAATGGAGCTGAAGAGAGCAGGAGGCTTGGATTGCCCCCAATGGTGGACAAAGCCAAGCTCCCTCAGCCCTGGCCTACCTTGGCCTCCACTACAAAGTTTCAATTATATAAGATAAATAAATCCCAACAAAAATGGCTGCAGTCACAGAGCAAGCAGGACACTTGGCTCCACTTAAGGCTACAAACTTTCAATTATAGAAGATAAATAAGTCCCAGATACCAGGGACTCCACTTGGGTCACCAGGAGATGTGGCTGGCCTACAAACCACCACAGACCCCTCACCCAGGCCACTCCACACCCCAAGAGAACCCTTACCCTAATCCAGGACATCCTTCAGGACAAACCAGCTGGCTTCCACCTGTGCACCAGGCCTCTATCCTAACTAATAAAAGAGTAATATGAAAATTGACCATCACTCCAACACACAAGATGGCTGCCCTCATGGGTCAAAGATGGCTACCCCCAGGTAGACACAAGATGGCTGCTACAAAATGGCCAGCAGGAGAGGGCATTTGGGAGGGACCAGGCCTGCAAGGGAGGGCAGTTGGGGGTGATCAAGCCTTCAGGGAGGGCAGTTGGAGCAAAGAGGCTGGCAGTGGAGCAGTTAGGCACCAATCAAGCTGGCAGGGGGTGATCAGGCTGGCAGGCAGAAGTGGTTAAGGGCAATCAGGAAGACGGGCAGGCAGGCAAGCAGTTGGGAACCAGCCAGGGAGTCGGACATCATTCAAGGGTTCCCAGATTGAAGAGGGTGGAGGCTGGGCTGAGGGAAACACACACACACACACAAACACATACACACACACACACAAATTTCACGCACTGCGCCTCTAGTGATTTTATAAATATTATAAATATTACTATTTTTTATTTAGTTTCCAATTGTTCATTGTTATTATGTAGATGTATAATTGATATTTTTATGTTAATATTGTGTCTTCTCACCTCACTAAAGTCACTTCTTAATTTCCGTAGCTTTTTTGGTAAATTTTATAAATAGACAATCATTTATAACAAAGGGAAATATGTTAATTAGACCTGACATCCTTCTGGATGCAGTCAGGGCCAAGGAAAGCCACGCAGGTCCTGGGTGCCAGAGGGATGCTGGTGCCGGCAGCTGGAGGAAGGAAGACCTACTATTTTTTTTTAATTAAATCTTTATTATTCAGATTATTACATTTGTTTCTCTTTTTTCCCCTACATAGTGCCCCTCCACCATGCTCCAAACCCTCCCTCTACCCTAACCTCCCACCCATTGACCTCATCCATAGGTGTATGATTTTTGTCCAGTCTCTCCCTGCATCCCCCTTATCCCTTTCCCACTAAGATTTATCAGTCCACTCCTTTTCTGTGCTCCTGATTCTATTATATTCATCAGTTTATTCTGTTGATCAAATTTTTAATTCACTTAATTTTTAGATTCCCTTGTTGATAGATATATATTTGTTGTTCATAATTTTTTATCTTTTACCTTTTTCTTCTTCCTCTTCTAAAAGAATACCTTTTAGCATTTCATATAATACTGGTTTAGAGTTGATGAACTCCTTTAGTTTTTTCTTCTCTGTGAAGCTCTTTATCTGTCCTTCAATTCTGAATGATAGCTTTGCTGGATAGAGTATTCGTGGTTGTAGCTTCTTGCTATTCATCACATTGAATATTTTGCCACTCCCATCTGGCCTGCATCGTTTCTGTTGAGAAATCAGCTGACAGTCGTATGGGTGCTCCTTTGTAGGTAATGAACTGTTTTTCTCTTGCTGCTTTTAATATTCTCTTTTTGTCTTTTGCTCTTGGTATTTTAATTATGATGTGTCTTGGTGTAGTCTTCTTTGGATTCCTTTTATATGGGGTTCTGTGTGCTTCCTGGACTTGTAAGTCTATTTCTTTCACCAGATGTGGGAAGTTTTCAGTCATTATTTCTTAAAATAGGTTTTCAGTATCTTGCTCTCTCTCTTCTGGCACCCCCACAATTCTGATGTTGGTATACTTGAAGCTGTCCCAGAGGCTCCTTACATTATCTTCACATTTTTTGATTCTTTTTTCTTCTTGCTTTTCCAGTTGAATGTTTTCTGCTCCTTTATATTTCAAATTTTTTACTTGATTCTTGCCTTCCTCTAGTCTGCTTTTAGGTCTCTGTATAATATGTTTTATTTCAGTCAGTGTATGTTTAATTTCTAGTTGGTCCTTTTCCATCTTTAGTTGGTTCTTTTTCATCTCTAGTTGGTTCTTTTTCATCTCCAGTTGGTCTTTTTCATCTCCTCTTTGGTCTTACTAACTTTATCCAACTTTTCTAGGATATTCTTAAAAAACCTTATAAGCGTTGTTTTGAACTCTATATCCAGTCGTTTGTTTTCCTCCATTTCTTTTGTCTGTGATCTCTTCCCTTGTTCTGGCATTTTAACTATGCCAGGAGAACTTCTGTGTTGGATTCAGCTTTATGATACCAGACTTGCAAAACTGCAAAAGCCTCACTGTTGAGCTTGAGATGGGTGGAGTCTCAGTGCTTAAAGAGTCGCCTTGCCTTCCAGTCCTCCCCACCCTCCATGGCCCCTGAGTCTCAAGTGACTGGGTAATCACTGGAGCGGTCCCTGTGTGTGAGTGCATGCATGCATGCACTCTCTCAGTGCCCCTAGACTGCTGCTTTTCTGGCTCCCCTGCGCTCCGGGACCATATGAATCTGGGTCCCCAGGACTTTGCTGGAATCTGTGGTTCAGTGGAGTTAGAAGTGACATAATTGGGATGCTTTGTCTCCCACCCTCTTGTGAAAGCCTGTGGCACAACCAGCAGTTGGTCTTCTGTGCGCAGTGCTGTGCGTTCCACCTGACTTCTGCCCACCTGCGTCTCCCCCAGTTTCCGTGCACTTCTCCCTTTTCACAGTCCAAACTCCCACCATATGAGTGTCGTAGGATAAGAGTTTCAATGCCTTTGGGAGTCTCCCACCAGAGAAAGCCAGCCAGGTACTCCAGCACCCGCTCTCTCTACTCGCTCATCCCCGTACCTCAGCTTTTTGCAGCTCCTCTGGATTTCTGTGAGTCCCACTCTTTCCTTCTAGTTGTAGAATTTCCACTCAGCCAGCTTTCCTGTAGTCCTGGATGATGTCCGTTCCGTCTTTTAGTTGTAGTTTTGAAATTGTTGTTTGAGGCAACAGTGTAGGTAGGTGTTTACCTATTCTGCCATCTTGTTGTTGTTGTTTTTTGTGTTGTTTTTTTAAATATATTTTTATTGATTTTTTCACAGAAAGGAAGGGAGATGGATAGAAAGTCAGAAACATCAATGAGAGAGAGACATCTATCAGCCGCCTCCTGCACGGCCCCCACCGGAGATGTGCCCTTAAGCAAGGTACATGCCCCCGACTGAAATGGAACCCGGGACCTTTCAGTCCTCAGGCTGACACTCTACCAACTGAGCCAAACTGGTCTTGGCTGTTGTTGTTTTTAATATTTTATTGATTTTTTTACAGAGAAGAGGGAGATAGAGAGTTAGAAACATCAATGAGAGATAAACATCTATCAGCTGCCTCCTGCACACCCCCAAGTGGGGATGTGCCGGCAACCAAGGCTTGTGCCTCTGCCCAGAATCAAACCTGGGACCTTTCAGTCCACAGGCTAAAGCTCTATCCACTGAGCCAAACCAGTTTCGGCCGAAGGCCTACTCTTGCATGAATTTCATGCATCCAGACTCTAGTTCTATGAATAAAGATCAATCACTCCAGCTTCCTCTGGCACCATGTTCTATTTTAAATTCTTATTACAGGCTCATTCTTTTTTTCTGTGATGTTCAATCCTGACATAAAGCCTTGTTTTTCTTTTTCCTACACTCTTTACCAACTAAATGCTTATTCATGCTTCAGATCTCAAGTCAAATATAACTTCCTCAGGGAAGCTTTCTCTAGAACAATTCTTCATGTTATTCTTTCATTATTAGTTTTCATTAATCCAGCTAACAAATATTAACTGCCTACTATTAAATGCCTACTATTGCCATGATCCTTTCATAGTACCATATAGTTTTGCTTTCTAGTATTTATCATTTTTGTAATTTTACATTTATCTCCATAATTGTTAGATTGTCTTTCCCATAGATTAGAAGCTTCATGAGAACAGACAATGATTATTTTTTGTTCTTCTTTGATGTCCACAAAACATGGCAGGTATTCATTAAATATTTATTGAATAAGTAATGAGCCTAAAGAAAATACCAGTCCAGAAGATGAAGGAAGTGTTTTGGGGTAAGGTTGTCTGGCTCAAAGTTATTCAACACACACTGCTCAAATGATTGCTCACTAGCTTTATAGTAATAATTCAATCTCTGTTCATAAAAAAAGTATGAGAATCATTTTTAAATGTAATTTTTAAAAATTGTAAGAGATGAAGTTTGGAGGTTGGGCTGTAGACTCTATATATGAGAAATTTTAAAATTTACAAATAAAGCATCTATTTAGGTAAAAACATACTGGGACCTCATATTAGGTTTTAAAATAATTTTATATTTTCCTGTCAGATAAAATGTATTTTAGCCCATAGACTACTCACTGTCCCAAAATTATAATTGTACCTTTTATAGTTCATGAGCCATTAGGATCTAATTGACTTAAAATAAACAGGCAAATGCAATAAGCTTGAAATGACTTGTTCAACAAGGCTTTGAATTTATAGTGAATGGTTTGATTTTGTACCACTTTGGAGATGATTAAATAAAATAAGCTAGCTTTGTTTTATCTTTCAAACATGAAAAACACAACCTGATTGCTCTGATCTGAGTATAATATCACATTTTTTAACACAAGACAAATTACTCAGACATAAACAAGTTTAATTTGAAAGGTATTATTTTTCAAGTGGTTTTAACATAAACCACTCCAGCAATAATTTACTGAGTAGTTTTATCTTACCTTTAATTATACATTCACTGAATACCTCATCTCAGGTGCAAAATAATTCATCACATTTTACTCATGCTTTAAACACATTTACTTTTCTGTTACATTTATCAAGGGCATCTCTAACAGATATGGAAAAAAATAGTATGTCTCTCTAAGGAATGCCTTTTATTCTGCATTAATCTCAATGTCAATACTTATTAATGAATATAAACAATGCAAAAGAAATAAGAAATTGTTGTGCCGATTTATAAGTACTGACTGAAATAGCCTTACCATTTTTTCTTACACTTCAAGAATAGAATGCCAGTTCAAGTGTTATAGAGGTTCGAAAGCAATGAGTGAGAAAAGTGTATCGTTTACCTGAAAATCATTGTTTATTTAAAGGAATTGTCCTTCTCATGTATGAGGGTAGATGATGTATATAACATGTGACTATTATACACAAGGAATACTTTAAACTGAATTAAATATGAAATCAATGTGACTATTCTAATAATAAATCAGATCTTTCAAAAATACAGGAAATTTGTAATATCCATATTTTTTATTAAATAAGTGTTAAAAAGTACTCAAGCCAGTATCCTTAAAAATGCAAAAAGAAAGCCTTTATGTTAATTGAACCATTACATTTACATTTCTATTGTCACACCAGCCAATAAATTATAAAATTAAAATAACTAAAATCCCAAAATATGAATGTGTTATTGCATCCTAAGAAAAAAACATGGAGGGCTTTTGTGTGGGAAAAAAAACCAACAAGATTTATTGTTTTTATTTGCAATTAAAATGTCAAATGCCAAGAATTCACATGTCAAAGGAGAGTTGAAGAAAACATAGGTACCTAATTCACAAGCTACAAAAAACTATATAAAGGTGACCATCTGGGGAGAGCTGGCTGACTTCATTTTGCTATGAATTTACTTCTGCTCCATATTTATCCTGTAAGCTCTACATTCTGACCTTGAAAATGCATCTACATGTTTTGTTACATGGATTTTTTTATGAACATAAATGCATGTAGACCTAATTAGGCCAAAGGATATTAATACAACAGAGGACATATTGTGTTGTATTTTACTTAATCTCAGTTTGACGATTTTTTTGTTAAGTTTTTGTTTCTGGTGGCTGTTCTGTAAATTCTTACATTTTTCCTGATACATTTGCATGTGCTGACAAGCACAGTTCTAACAAACAAAGGTTTCTTTGAGAACATGGGGCTTGCAAGAAAGCCCTGAAGGTATATCTCTAAGAATGTCAAGGACAGGAGGTGTAAATCTAGGATTATAATCCTGATGTGAACACAGTGGATCATCATGAAGCAATACTCACAGGAGGAATGACAGAGCTAAAGCAGGGAGGAATCCCTGGGTTGTCAGAAAACACTGATTGCCTACTGACTATGTCAAGATTTCTGAAGGATGCATTACACTTTGCTGCCATGCAGGAATTAATAATATGCTGAACAGAAAAAAAAACATTTTTTACATCACTTTTCATTTTATATCTCAGCCTGAATAGTGAAAATTATACTACTCACATTAATAAAAAGGTACTTATTTTCAAGTACTTGTTTCTGTATCTTTACTAAAACTAGTCTTTTGCTTGATCCCTGCATTTTTAATCAAAGAAATCTGTAGCTATTTCTTCTTCAATATCCTCAATTTATGCTCTAACCATTTCAAGATTATTCTCTAGCACTATAGACTAGTGTCTGTGCTTCTGAAACTTGTTTCCAGCCTTAAATACTGTTCTTAGGTCAAAGCACCTTGATGTTTACTTGTTCATCCCCCCAGCATTATAAAGCTCATTGTGCTAAGCTAAACTCAGCAACTTTTTGAAGCAATATGTTTCCCCTTATAATTTTTTTCTTTCCTTATTCCCCCCCACACACACACTAGTCAATAAGGCATGGCATGCCTATTGTTATCTCTTCCTCCCTTTCCATTCCCACAATCCCTCTGAAGTCCAGGTCAGGTCATCCAGATAACAATAATATAGTACATAATTGTCAAACTATTCCAAGAATAGTAGGGTCCCTTGAACAAAGAGTACCATATTCCACAGGACTTGGATATTCAAAAAGTATATCATAGGCTATAGTAAAGGAACATCTTTAAGTTTGTTTAACCCAATGTTGGGAAACTCAATTATTTTCTAATTCATTTACCATGGGATCTTTTATTCAAAGAGCACCTGATAAAATACCCCAGAATAATGTTTGTAAAACACTGATTTTCCCCATCCATTCAATTCTGTAACCAATTTTCTTATTAGTTAATAGATATATAACTCAGACCATTTCCCTTTCTGCTCAAAATTTTCAAACACTCTCA